>JASCZW010008578.1:0-49202 GCA_034211315.2 Aedes japonicus
GATGAACTGTGCGAAGTCCATCAAGTTCATACGGAGAACAGCTGACATGTGGCAATGTTGCAAATATGCTGTACTTATTTCCGTACAAGGCTTTGACGGTTTTCACTTCACGGTGAAAAAACCCACGTACAAATCAAATGGGAATCACTGTCTGCAGGGTGTCACGGGAGAAATAAGAACCAGAATAAGACCCTGCATTTGCTTTGTCCTTCTTTTTAGGTCCCGACCTTACCATCTTGTTCTTGCAAGCATTCGAACCGTTTCGAAGTTTGAGAACCCCATTCCAGACTGCCTACAAAGGTTGTCAATAAGAAATTGAAAAAAGTTCCTCTCAAATCTATGCATTTTATTCATGCTCATTTAGAAACAATGTTGTCACTCCGATAAACTAAACAATCATTGGAGAAGTGAAACTATTCGACACGTAATTAAATGGTTAGAATATCAAATAAATGTTTTTACAATTTCTCGTTACAAGTTTTGATGCTACAGAAAACAGAAAATAAACAAACGCTAAGAAGATTAGCAAAGAATCATCGTAGTGGAAGGGTTCCGTTTGCTTTACTGGTTGACTTCAGTTTAAAGGGTTAAATTGCAAGCAAAACCATCTCCTCGTGACTTAAGAGTCTGCCGGTGGCGGAGGTGGTGGCTTCTGGTTATCGCCCTCATTTTGATTGGCAGAGGGAGCATTGCCGGGTGGGACCACCCCGGTCTGTTCCATCTGTCGAATGACGTTGGCAAACACATCCGGATTTTGGCTGCTCATTTGCATAGCCAACTGGCGGCCGGTTTCCAGCAGTGCATCCACGTTATTCATGCCGCTAAGTTGACCGAGCCTAAAATAGTAGGAAAACTGTTAGAATTTAGCGTTGGAAACTACTCATAAAACACCTTACATGTTCTGAATAGACGGATCACCCATCATCCGTGTGGCCATGCTAACAAGTGCAGGGTTATTCAAGGCAGCGGCAAAGTCTATTCCACCGAGTCCTGCTGCTCCCAGGTTTGGCATACCTGCGGCAACGCCTGTTCCAGCTGGAGCCGAGCGAAGTTCTTCCAGTCTCTGCTGCGAAACACTCATGTTGTTCTTGTAATCTTGGTTATCCGGTTCGAGCCGTAGGGCATTCTGGTAAGCATCCAGGGCTTGCTCGTATTTGTTCATCTTCGAGTAGGCTAATCCGAGACGTCCGTATGCTTTGCTGTAATTCGGATCATATCGCAGTGACATGCGACAATCGTCCGCTGCACTCTGGCAATCACCCAGTCGGCTGTAGGCCGCTGCACGGTTGCAATAGAACACCGGATTAGTTGCGTCTTGGCTGATGGCTCTGGAAGAATGTGTTCGATGTTTATCAAAACTGCACGACAGAAAAGACAAATATTTACACAACTACAATACTTACTTGCTGTACATGTTCAGCGCTTCATGGTACTTCTCCTCCTTCATCAACCGATTTCCTTCGTTCTTCAACTTCTCTGCTTCCTGCTTTCGTTCCGGCGAGACATTCGTGAACGTGCTCCGGTAGACTTCGAACAAATCAATATGATTCAGCGGATTCTCCTGGCTGTTATCACCTTCCTCCTGACCAATTTCGTACACATTCTCCAAACACTGAATGGCCACCTCTAAGCTTTCACGGGAGTCGGAACTAAAGTTCGGCTGCTCCAGTTGGCCATTCAGAAAGCGAATAAACGACCGCACGAAAAACTTTGCCTCGATATCACTCATCCCTCTGCTTCTTTTAGTATTTTACTGCAGGGCAATCTTCCGTGTGGTACTTGCCAGGTTGTGGAATTTTCCGGGGTTCACTTACAGGACAGAATAAAAACCGCAGCGATCTTCGTGATGATCTCAGACAATTTGAATTCGATCTTCACGATGGTGCGATTATTATTTTTTCAGCCTTTCAGAATGACTGCAAGCAGCGGGGGACAGTGGAACAGAAGATGAAACGACACCGAACAAAGTGGAACGTCAGCTGATTTGACACTTCTGTCAGAATATTGTGACAGCAGACGGTACAGTAAAGTTTTAATAACTAGGAATCCAAGCTGAACGGTCGTAAGAGTTGAATCATAGTTGAGTAAAATTAATGCCGCTTCCGCTGGAGCATTGAGAGTAGGTTTGTTAAAAGTTAATGTTTCCAAATCAAACCGACATAATTAATTATTGTTGTTCTGATTTTCTTGTGAAATACATCATTTTTCTTCATTGCATCCAAGTTTTTATGTACTGAATATGATAATGGTGGATTTGAAGCTAACTTTACTAATCAGAGATGAGCAAATCTAGGACTGAGACAGCACCGCTCTGAAATAACTGAGTAACTCAATGTAGATACAAAATGAATCAATCTCCGGTTCTTATAGGTTACCAGTGCAGCGAAGTGTTTGACATTGTTTTTACAAAAAAAAGTGAAAAATCTACTAATGACAATAGAAGATGGAACAACATCGATCCTTATTTCACGACTAAGAGGGTACAGGAATATTTAAATCAGAGCTCGAAAAATTGACACCCGTCGTGAACGATGAGTAAAAAAATATTCAGTGTGTACAATTTTCGCTCTCTTCAGTTCGTTCTATCAGTCACTCAATGTATTCGTGTTTACTCAATTTTGCTGTGCTCAATCATTCCGTTGTCCTTGTGTTCCACACAACTCATTCACACCACAGCAAAGCACATGGCTATTCAAGCCTCAAGAGATTTTGGTTGCTTGACTGAATGTTCTGGTAGCCACTCGTAAAAAAAATTCTCATACACGCACAGGTAATTTGCCTAGTTGAATTAAAAAATAGTTTGTTGCCTTCAACAAATCTGCTTTGTTGAACTAGCAATTATATTTTGTCTAATCAACAATAACTTTTTGTTGAATGTTCCAGGATGTTATTCGATCAAACAAAGTGGTTTGATGATATTGTGCACGTTTTTTCACGTGTATACAAAAAAAACATGGTGTACCTAAGTCTTGACCTAAGCGATATATCAACATATAAAATTGTTTTATATACAACGTATAAGTTTTTGAAGAGCAATTTCAGCAGCTGTATCCTGACGACTTTGTTTTGGCTAGCTTACTCAAGCAATTTGGTAACTTCTAAGAGCTCACAAGAGCATTCTTCAGTAAGTTTTATTGGCATAATTATGAAAACCGTAATATTTATTCTTTTTAATTTTCAGTAAATCAACGCTTCGACGCTTCGTATTATCCAGCATTTTACGAGTTCTAATGGCCGTCTCGGTTGAGCTAGGTTTTGTTGAGAGCAAGCTATTTGACGTTTGGCTAAGGCCGTTTGACAGAGAATCGATCAAATCTTATCGATTAGCTGTCAAGCTCGTGTCAAACGACCTAAGCCAAACGTCGAATCGCTTGCTCCCTACCAGAAACCGAGTTCAACCGAGACGGCCATGAGAACTCGTAAAATGCTGGATCGACCGTAAAATAATAGAGGAGCTGATAACTAAACCATACTTAGTGGACGAACTCAATTTATCCATCGATTGAACCAGACAACAGCGCCAGGTAATTTGTCAGATAAAGTTTAAATGTGATATATGATTGATGAATAAAACTTATAATTTATATAAAAAAATGTCTTTTTGAGTATAAAAAATGAAAATAAATTAAAACTAAAAATACAAGCTCAACATTTTATCAGTTTAACAAACATGTTTGTTAAGACAACTAACATGCAATTGTCTTTTCAACAAAGCAGGTGGTTGAATCGATAAATAAAATTGTTGATCCAACCAAAACAATTGTTGATAGGACAAACATGTTGAGATATATCACTTACTATCATAATTGTAGAATCAACAAACATATTGGGTAGAATTCAACAAAAATGTTTGTTAGCCCTCAGATGACAAACAGTTTTGTTAAATTTAACCCAATACTTTGTCAAATGTACAATCTTTTTTTCTGCGTGTAGATTTACAATTACAGGTATACCTTGATAGTACGTACATCAACTTTCTCACTTCAAATTGCAATTGCATAAAAACTGCTGGTTACATCTGAAATCTAATAAGACCAAAAGATAGAAAAACGTCTGTTCTTTCTTTTAGTTGTACTAGTTTTCTAGAGTAATCAGTAGTTTTTATGCAATTTTGATTTGAAATGATGAAGTTGATGTACGTACTATTGAGGTATACCTGTAAATGTATTGTACTATATTGCTCATTACGATAAAATGACAATAAAAGTTATTGTTTCCACAATAGAATCTAATGTAAATTGCGACATCAACAATAGAATCAGGGGGTTGTTATGTATCTTAACTATAGAAAAAATCGTTTTTCTCGGAACAAATTTTAGTCAGTTACTATTGATTTTATTGTTTCAGATTTGTAAAAAATTCTAGCATATAGGGTGAATAGTAGATCTATTGTGATGACAATATGCATTTTTCATCTAACTGATACATGAACAATAAGATTCATGGTCGGCAATAGATTTAAATATTACTTTATATTATTTTATTGTAATTGTATGGTTATTTTTATCCGGGCAGTCATTCATTTTCGCGTTCGTGAGTTATTTTTTCTGCCACAGGATTTCAAATATTCCCAAACATGGCTGAAGGCAAAGGAAGCCAAAAGGCTAAATGGCCGAAATCGCTACAGAGTTTGTGGGGCATTTGTTCGAGAAAAGGCATTTGCAGGATCGATTCGAGAAGTTTTTCCACTTCATTGATTCTCCAAATGAATGACTGTTCTTTCGTCTTCGCGGTAGAACGTTGAAATTGAATGAGTTGTTTACGCTTACGTACATTCACTGCTTTCTGGAACGAATGAAAGTAAAGTAACACAAAACAAGTTGACTCATCTTGCACAAGAGATTCATGAAGGAAAATTTGTGTTTACTTCATGTTCGCTAAGAACAGTGCGTGATGAATAATATTTTGACTCAGCCAGGGTGCAATTTGAGAATTCAATATGATATTTTTAAGCTCTGATTTAAATCGTGTTTTCTGACACGGACGGCTTTACTGAACTTCAAAGATCAGGCATAATAACGATATGTATAGATTTGTAATTTGCAAAACTTCGATTTTAAGTAGCTTAAATCTTGACTTGGACTGATTTGAGCTCGTTCGTCTCTTCTTCCGCATTTTTTCCACAGCACCAGTTCATTGTCTGACAGTTTTTAGGGATGATGTTAAAACAACTTCTTTCCGAAAAAGCAAAGTTCTACACGAATAGTGATAAATATGCTATCAAACTGTACGAGCGTATCACATAAATAGTTTATGTGAATAAAGGTTATTTTTAAAGTCAGAGTTAAATAGCAAAAATTAAAAACATTGAAAATTGCTTGTGTCTAATAGCCATATACGGGAGCTCATGTACTAGCGCACGGTTTGTTTGACAGCTAATAGGCAAAAACAAAGCGAAAACAAATGGCAGTGCTTGCTTGCTGAGCTACGTGAGTTACTCAAAGTACATCAGAAGCAATTTTGAAATTGCTCGAGATAAGGAACTGTCTTGCCCCTTGGAACAAATATTGCGAACGATTTTACTCTCGTTCTGTACGTTAAACCTAATGTCGGAAGTAGTGCGCTGTACGGCGCATCTGATGCTCCATAGTGCGCACTACTTCCGACATTAGGTATAACGTACAGAATGAGAGTAAAATCGATTGTCGCTAGTCGATAAATTTGGTTTTCAAATGAAACCATAATATATGAGCCTCACTCTCGCGCCACTTTACTCAATTTTTGAGTACAATTGTATGCTATCTCTTTTTCTCTCACGGAAATTTTACTAAATTTTTGTTAAAAAGTGGATCAACTCAATTTTTGAGTAGATCCACTTTTTACGAAAATTGAGTAATATTTCCGTGAGAGAAAAAGAGATAGCATACAATTGTACTCAAAAATTGAGTAAAGTGACGCGAGAGTGCTGTGCACACTGCTATAATGTTTGTCTTTTTGGCTTTAACTGTGAGCCGTGTTTTGATGTTGTCTCACTCACTCTCACAGGACGCTTTAAAACATGGCTCACAGTAAAAGTAATTTTTTTATAGCACGCCCAGGCTCACTGCTTAGCTTTTTAAGCTAAACTTCACATCTCATTCCCCATTACCAACGTGAACTTCCAGGTTTGATTATTCCTGTGGCATAGTGTAACAAATTTAAATTCGACGAGTTCCTAAAAAATTAGACATATTGTGTATGATGAAATTCAATAACAGCCTAAAGTTCTTGTAATAGTTCAAAAGGGAAACCTTGCAGCATAGCTAACTCAAATATATTAAGTAGGCTACAAAAATAAAACCACACTTGATCACCACTCGGAACAAGTTAACCTTTGATCAAGGGTGAAAAACCCGCTAAACGACAAACAGTTTGATGTTTAGTCAAAACTTTATTTTGAATGTAAGGTATATTATGGTCCTCCCTTAGCTCAGTCAGTAAAGGCGCAGCAACAAAGCAACACCATGCTGGAGGTGGCTGGGTTCGATTCCCGGTCTGGTCTGGGAATTTTTCGTTAAGGAAAATTTCTTGACTCCCTAGGCATAGCGTATGATTGTACTTGCCACACAATCATACTAATGCAAAAATGGTAACTGGCATCGAAAGCTCTCAATTATTAACTGTGGAAGTGCATCTAGAACACTAAGTTGAGAGCAATCAATAAGCTAATTGTGAAAGCAATAAGCTTGAAATGCTAAAAGTAGAAGAAGGTATATTATCACATTTTTTGTTATTGTTAACTAATAGTTTAATCTCGTTTGTACCATATAACCTCTATTAAAACACATATTGCAGCAGTATAACAAAAAATATGTTCGTGGAAATTTCCATTTTTCAATGGTAACTGAACTTAACCGCCTATTCAGTAAAAGCTCAACTTGACGGTAAATAACCTCAAAATAATGCTCACAAAATAATTACCCGCAGAGAAATAGGTTTTTGGATGGATACCGTTGCTAGATCATAGATTATACAATGCAAAGTAAGACTAAACAAATAATGCTCTTCAGTTGTATTCAAATTTATATAAATTGTAGGAACTATGAAGCGTTCTAAAATATATCGATGGAATTCATCGGTGATACGATAGAATTGTATCGGTAACATGAGAGATTCATCTCATATGATATATACTGAAAAATCCATCAGATTGATCATGATAATCGGATATGTTTGGTCAAACATTAGATGATGGATATAGGGTAATGGGGTGTACTGTTCGCCTAGCTCCTTCATTCGGCCTATTTACCAAATATGTCACTTATTCAGCTACAATCAACAAATCCTGTTGAATTTCATAGCAATTGAGATATTATTAATCAATAGTTGTTCACTTCCGCGTAATTTTTGGTTTCCTCAACTTTTGAGACATCATGACTTCACTGGTTAAACTGAACCGATTATCACCACGATAATCTAATATTGGCTAAATTGAACCGATAAATCGAGTTATGCAGCCTAGATGTACAGACAATAGTCGTATGTTATAATGTACAGACAATAGTCATAGGATTTAACCAGAAAACCGTAGACCCAATTAATGACGTGTAAAAAATGTCGTTACTGGTAAAATTTACAATGTAAATATGTAAGATTCGAATGTATACTTTTCAAAATGAGACAGAGTGAGTAAAAATGTTTTCATTATTGAATGGCTGATGAATTATTTGTGAAGATAATTTTGAATTTTGAAGCAGTTTTATTTATGCTTGTTTAGAAAATAATGTGTTGGGTAAAGTGAAAACAGCTGTCATTGCCTTAAATCAGAAAATCAGCAAAAATATCGCACGATCATTGCATTTAATAAAAAAAAGTATCGAATGGGACGAAGTTTCATCCACGAATAGACCCTCTTTGGTGTTTATAGACCGACATTACATCCAAATTCCTCGAAGGTTTTCGTCTTAATAATGTTAGTTGTTTAGTTTGTAGTGGTTCAAACTAACAAGCGTCTTATTAAGCTTATCTATGCAATCAAATAACCAGTTCAATGTCTTTTGTAGCTCAATTTCTTTATGAGTAACAATGAAAAAAAATTCCGGTAGCTGCATATTGGGCTAAGGTATGGGACATATACCCTACCCATTCACTGGTTTGTTCATAACGTGCACATGTAACGTGTAGAATAAAATTACCGTGAAACGTCTTGAACAGACGCAGTTGGATGCAAGTTAAGGAAATGTATGCAATTCGTTTCATTCATGAAACTGTGCAAACTGGTTTGTATCATCGCTTTTTATGGTAACATTTGAGACATGAAATAAATAATTCACCCATAAAAGAAGATACATAAATTCAGCAGATAATCGTTAAAGTCCAATTAGAATCAAGATCAGTTTAGTTACCCTTCAACAATCCATCCTTCAGGGAATTACATACATTTAGGCGAATTCTACAAAAATGAAAATTTCGCGAATATATGAATATGGAAAATAACTATGACTATAATATACCAAGATTATCGAAAATATTTCTATCATTATGAAAAGAATCACGTAAACCACATGCCGTTAAACGAGATTTCTAGGTTGTTGACCTTTGTTTAAGCGAATAGAGATAGCTTTAAAATCTACTTCGAACCTTGGTAGGTCCAAGAGGCATATAACGTTCGAATCAGATTGGTGAAATGGATTATTGTCTGTGGTTGGGCATCTGTATGTGTGTATACATGTGTATGTGTGTATATATGTGACGCTGAAGTAGCGCGTGTTTCAGAGCAACCACTTGGCCGATTTGAATGAAATAAAAACGACAAATAAAAGGTATTGTGGCTTCTTATGGTTTATGAAATCGATCAATCGATTCCGGAAATACCTAAGGAACATATTTCGGAAAATATGGGTTGATATTTTATGATTTGCCTGTGCAACATCATGCGACTTCTCAAATAATACGAAAGTTCAATAAAAAGATCAAATGTGGTCATATTGAGTGCAAAGGTCTGAATCGGCAACATCCAGATATACCCACGGGAATAAAAATTGAAAACCATGTGCAATGGTGATTAAATCTAAAGATGAATTGTTATTGCCAGATCAGTTGTTATTACAAAAGGAACCATACAGATGATGCTTGGGACTAACGTACATTCTCAATGTGTACAAACTGGGTTCCCAAAGCAAGGCAATACCAACGCCGGCCTCACCCGAATGCAGGTCAAATAAGAAAAGGGCAGGAATATCTTGACGTGATACTTGCTTTATTCGAAGCCGAGATCACCTCTGCATTTCCACGAGAAATCAATGGATGTTGGATAACATGATTGGGTGGCAGCAAGATTCGATTTAGTAAACGATAAGCTCTTTAGTGAAATATTTGAATATTAGTACCGATTTCCGATTTGAATCGATTTATACCAACAGTAAGAATGTTTGCGTCGTTCACTGTTTTAATTATGAATATTCAGATCTGGAATCAGTTCTCACTCGCATTCGGGAAGCTATTATTTATGTTGGATACCGAAAAGTAATGCTATGGTTGCGGATAAGAGAGTTCTCTGGTCAAGTTCCAGAGAACAACTAACTTTATTTACAATTTACTTAATAATCCTAGAGTTTGACTTGTAATATGCTTACTTATGCTTAACAACAGACATCCTTAACCTAATTTCCTATCCACTCTTGCTTTTGTCCTACCTCTATGTGGCCTTTTACTAAAAGCCGAACCAAAAGTTATTTGGTACGCCCCTCGCGCAACGCTAGCACGCCTCTAGTGTTGGGAATCGGACATCTTTGACAGCAGTTTGCTTACACTTCTATATATAATAAATGGTGCACGTTTGATCAAAGTGGTTCTGAAAGTTGTTGAGGTGCGTTATGAAGTCAACCCGATCTTTGTGGCTAGCAGATACAACGTCAACTTTCAAACAACTCACATCTTTGCTAGGGAAGGAGACGAGTCGTACAAAGCAGGGATACCATATTTACAGACTTTTCATTTTTTTTGCTGACTTTTTGGACGATGCAGACATTAAGCAGATATTTTATTTATGTTACAGACTTTTAAAGACATTTGAAATATTTTTAAAACATTCTAATAAAGGTATTTAGGTGCACTGAAACTGTTTCCAAAAGACAACTATAGGTTGGTGCTGTCCTTTGCCACCGCAATGGACGTGTGCAAGCTCTGGTCTCGTGCTGTCGTATAGTTATCTTGCTCACTCTCATTGGAAACTCATCTTGCTCACTCACTGTTATCTTGCTCACTCTCATTGGAAGAACCAAAGCCATTTTCTCCCGTGAGAGCAAGTAGGAAAGTTATGATTTGGGAATACTGTTTTTAGCTGGCACCAACAAAGAAAGAGTGAGAAAGTGCGACCGCGATCATCCGGATGCGCGTTAAAAGTTAGATGCAAAGCAGCCATCTTATTCCAGTTCGAATATTGGCGTGAAAATGTAAAGAAAATCACGGAAACCTAAGGGGAATCTGAAAGGAAAACCGATAACACAGTATATAAAGGATCAGGTAAGCTATTAGGGAAGGTCCATTAATAATGTCACGTGGAAGGGGGGGGGGGGGGGTGTATGGGTTTGGGAAACGTGACGATCCATACAAAAAAAATTAGAAGGTCCATACAAAAAACGTAACAAGGGGGGGGGGGGGTTGGGGTTTTATAAAAAGTCTCTTTTTTGCGTGACGTTATTAATGGACGTTCCCTTAGTTGTTAGTTATTGAATTTCTGAAGTGCAGTGATCCATTTTCATAGGCACTATTGGTCAAAATCAAATCAATACTTCACCCTAAATGTCTATCGAAACCGTTTCGAGTAAATTTACCGCACCACCGCTACCTTTGACATTCCTCGATACCGCTGCCGCTGGTCAAAATCGAAACAGCACTCCATTCTCCATATTAATAGAATCCGTGGGTCTGAGTAGGTTCACTCATCCACCTTCGACATGTATCGAGACCGCTGGTCCTTTTAGATCCACCGGTCCACCATCGATTTCGCCATCAAACTAGCACGTAAGTACACGTAAGTAAATGAACCATTATAAGGAGTCCTACTTGTTAAATAAAATATTATTTGTTCGTAAATGCTGCTGAACTTATACGATCCACTACTCTATGATGAACAGTTGATGGAACTGCTGATGAGGCTAGATCTGTATCTGGTTCTGTTTTAGTTGATCCGCCGCTGCGCCATCGGCTTCTCTATCAAACCATTCTTGAGATCACAAGGGTCAATTCACATTCAATCTTATATTTAAAATACAAATAATATTTCAGAAATTTACCGTGCTGAGTGTCTAAACCAAGAAGCAATCAACTCTATCGATCAACGAAACCATAACGAGCTTTGAAAATTATACACCTTCGAATCAAAATACGAATAAATTCATTAATCAGTTGCAGTTAGTTAAGTCCAAAGTGATTGGGTCTTAAAAAAATCATATTTTTTATACAGGATTGAGATACTGCTTAGAATACAAAATAACATTCAATTCTCGATTAAAAACACGTAAATGATATGACAAAAACCTTTAAACATAAATATATAATTCAGAATATTAATACCGATAGGAAAGCAAGTTGACAGCCTCTCGACTTGAACTACTAAAAAAATCCATTTAACCCAAACATTTTATTTGATAACCATAAATTTAATTCTAGTTTTTTTTTTAATTAATGAAATAAAAATGATAATTTTCTATTCAACTTTTTAAGTTATTTAACGGAAAGATGACTATATAATTCATTGTACTTCAATGATTGGGATTGGACAAAGAAGAAAAAAGTCTGTTGAATTTATAAAATGAAAACTAAATGTTGATTTGAAAATGCAAAATTGGAAAGAATGTTATTAGAAAAATAAAACTACAGAAAAATCTATACGAATGCTTCAAGCTAAAGTGTAACTTTGAAAATATGAATCAATAGTGTAAGATTGCATACAATCCCAAAAATATATGCAGAAATGTTAACATAACACACACTTAGCCAAATCTGGCATCCCTGGTACAAAGCCAGTAAACATTCAAACCGACGTGCAAGGCTCTGGTACGACCGTGTTTTGACACGAAACACAAGGGCTGCACTTTCATAGTTGACGAAACATATGCACAGATAAAAAGAAACATTAAATTTTCTGCGTTACCTAATGCACATAAAGGGAATGCTAGATTTGGCAGAAAATAATGGGATATTTTATGTAAATTTAAGCCAGATAACGCCTGAATCAAGCCTGTTGTATGAAAGATTGCAAACATTGTTGTATGGCTTAGCAAAGACTACAACCAATTGCGTTGTTTACGCCTCTTTTAGCTTGGAATTAAACGAGGGAAAATTTTACGCGCTTCTTAAAATTAATTATTTTTTCCTGTGTACGTAATGAACTTTACATAATAATAAACTTATCCGGATACTATTTTTTTTTGCAGCAGCTTTTTTGGAGTGGCTTGGAAACTGAAAATATATTCTTTTTATTAATTATTTTTTAACAAACAACTTCACCTCAATGACATACTAATATACTCTCCTCTGATCTGCCGAATTGTTCCGCCCTAGAATCATCCTACTAGTTCTATCTTTTCCGCTTATTTGCCTATTATTTTTCATATTTTTGTATTATTTACTTATTGTTTATTTTCTTCTCATTTCAGATACTTGGTACCGTATCACGAACCTACTTCAGGGCACGTTTCTGGTCCGGTTCTTCGGTCGTTATGTGTTTCAAGGTGGTAAGTATTATTTCACATTACATTACTTACTATTTACATTACTTCTTTCAGGTGCCTCGAACAATTGTCCTTCAGCTTCGCATTTGTTAGAATTCAATTTATATTCTTTAACTCGGGTTAGCAGATTTGACAGCTTGCACTGAATGCTCATACGGTAGGCTAGTATTAGTGCGTGTGCCAACAAAGCACGAAGTGATCGAACTTGCAAACCAAATTCCGAATAGGTAGATATATACACTAGGCCAACAAATCCGATGAGAAAAACATTGTAACTTGTATCATCTCTAATTATGCCAATAAGATGATTGGGGAGCAAATGACGACCATCATAAACCAGCAGTTCTCGTACAGCATTGCGTAGATGAGCGCCCATTCGAAACCGTTTTCGAAGGTGGCAAAGATCCTCAAAGAAAAGCCAACAGCAGTTGCACCGCTGAAAGCCGATATCCCGTCGGAGAAGGCCAATGCAGTCCTTTGTGCCTGCGTGGTGAGTCCACACGAAGCCGCAGTGAAGCAAACTACCAACCAACTTGACCAACTACCCGACGATGCATTGTTCGTCGGCCAAGTGACGGAGGACGAAGAACGTGCGGCGGTGAAGCGTAGCAAGAACATTAAAGCTCCCGGTAACGAAACTATATTCGACCTGGTTCCGAAGAAACTCTCCAGTAAAGGATTACGGTTCCTGGCAGCGATCTTTACAAGTTGAAAAGGATCCAACAGCTCCGTCAAGCTACAGGCCTATCACGTTACTGTCGACTGTCAGCTTTTCGAACGATGCATCCTCCAGCGCCTGGTGGAGTACGTTGAAGAACACCAAGTCATCGTACCGGAGCAATTCTGTTTTCGGAAAGGCCACTCTATGTGCCCATCAACTGGTCCGAGTGGAAAACATCATCCTACGCAACAAGTCACTCTCCAACTACGCAGCCATTGAACTCCTGGACGTGGGAAAGGCATTCGACAACGTTTGGCACGATGGACTGGTCCACAAGCTGGTGCAGGCAAACGTCTCGGGCTACATCACGAGAATGGTAAGAAACTATCTCTCCAATCGAACGCTCCGAGCACATCTTTCAGATGCCATTTCCGTTTCCGTGCCTTAGGGCAAATTCTTGGGCTCCATCTTGTACAACATCATCCCCTCCGACGTTCCACAACTTCCTGCAAACTGCAGTATGCTGGCGCTGTACGCAGATGATAGAGCGATCATCGCCAACAGTAGGACTTCCAACCACTACCGGTCCCGACTGCAACGAGGTGTGACGACGTACGTCTCGTACCTGGCCAGCTGGAAGATTAAGGTGAACCTGCGAACAGCCAAGCCATCGTTTTTCGACATCGAACGTCACCAAAGCAGCTACCACCTGCTGAATGCTTCATTCAAGTCAACGCCCAAACGATTGAGTGGACAAATGAAATAACCTACCTTGGCGTCACCATCGTACGCCAACTCTACCGTACCCATACCGAAAAGCTCAAGAACAGGTGCATCGGGCTACTGAAGTCGCTATATCCGCTGATCTCCCGAGGAACCAGACTGTCACGACGGAACAAACTGGCCTCCGATGGTCAACTACGCTATGCCGGTGTGGAGTATAGTCGCTAGATTCATAGTCTGGCGGATACAACGACGGGAGCCAATTTGAACTGTCAGTAGGCGGAGCCAATCGAGCATATCTCGAGTAATTTATGTTAAGGGCCTAAAAGCCATTTGTCAACAATGACTTTAAACGTTGATTTCTCACGAATTACGAAAATCCTGCTACTTCATATGGTAGAACTTACATTCTTCTACCAAATGCTGCTTTCATTTCACGAGAGTGATTTAAGATTCAAGAGAAATCGATATTTAAAGTCATTGTTTACAAATGGAATTTAGGCCCTTAACATAAATTACTTGAGACATGTTCGATTAGCTCCACCAAGTGACAGTTCAAATTGGCTCCCGTCGTTGTATCCGCCAGACTATGCATCTAGTTGCTATAGTGTGGAGTACGTGCGCCGAGACCCACAAGCAGAAGCTGCAAGTGGCCCAAACCGGCCGCTGAGGACAATCCCGGATGTTCCGTTCGATATAAGGATACGTGACCTCCATCACGCCGCATGGCTATTAATTAAGGACAAACTGGATGGAATCCCCTTATGGCAGGAGCGATGGCTTTCTCATCCACACAGGCACACTTTGGGTTTGTTCAACAAAATATTCTAAATTAAACCACTTACCTGCAATCAATCATCACGAAACTGCTAATAGGACAGCAGAACACCATATTTAATTTGTTTACACTGTTTAATTCACCAAAAACACTCTGAATCGATCAACTGGTGCTCATTTCCACAGACCAGGTAATTTTTCGTCGTCATTATTTACATTTTTAAAATCAGGATCCGTTAACTAATTTTTCACAATAAATAGTACTTCCACTTCCCGTAGCCACCTGAACACTATTTATTTTCACTAAGAGATTAATTATCACCGCGTTCTTAAAAACAGTGTGCGAAAAATCTGTTAAATGAACTAGAATAGTGCAAAAATTGTGCACCCGGTCTCAAAATTACGCTTTTTGCTTTTTTTCAATTCACACTCAGCTGTTCGTAGTTTTGCAGAGCGCAGTGTTGTCAGCAGCTGTTTGCGCGAGTGTGCGGTACTGATGAAAGTTTTGATTAACGAAATCCGTTTTTCAAAAGGGTGAATCTAACAATGAGAGGCTCTCTCCGCTCTCGCCCTCTTTCATTTATTACAGCGCCATTATAAATCTTTTGAGGGATTCTTTAGTACAGATAGAAACACAACAGTGCTGGCTACCATACTCTACAAATAGTTGAATGAATAACGTAACGCTGAATGGAATATGAATGAAAGAGAAATTAATCAAAGAGAGTCTCTCAATTGCAGATTCGCCCTAATGAAAAAAAAAAAAACCCTAGTAAACAATTCCGCGTCTTACTGAAAAAAAGAAAAGCGACAGTTTGCGTGAACAGCCAGTGATAAAAAGTGCGGTTGATCCCTTAACTTGGACATCCGAAAACCCGTGGAATAGTGGTTTTAGTTCACCGTCAACTGATGCTGAATTCCATAGAGAAATAACACATAACGTTACACATAACGTTACTAAACCTATCCCAAATGATGCTGCTTTTGAGAATCCCGTTCTGGATATATGTTCTGGATGTTCTGGTTAAAAATATTATTGTCGAAGCACAGGCGTCAATGCATATCTGTAAGGTGCCTAGATACATAGTCATTTTTGTGAACATCAGCTATCATACCAGGGGGTGAGTAACTCTGCCACGTTGTGTTTGTGTTGATCGTGTACGAATGTGTTTCTGGGGTGGCAGAAGGTGATTTTGTGTTTTCACAAACTACAATCGAAAATTTGTGCTTATTGGCAACCATGCACGGTTTAGACGTTTAATACATGCTCACATATGCATCGTCTGAATTACATTTGTGTAAGCGAGAGGGAAACAAAAACAAACAATCGATTCGTGTAAGTGATGCCAGATATGAATTTATCTTTCATGTGGTGGCGAGTGTGTTTGAAGTGTGGTGGATTGTGTTTTTTAGGGTGGTAACACAAGGTGGTCGAGTGACTTACCCCCTGGATCATACTGATTACGCCATGAGTGAAATCATTTTTAATAAATGGTACCTTTAAGATAAAAATTGAAAAAAAAATTCAATTATTTTTTGAAACATGCGTGCTGAAAAAAAGATGGCACATATATGTAGGTAAAGCAAAGCAAATCTATTTAACTTTATTAAAGTCGCAAAAGAAAATAATATCTCTTTGTGTTTGAGGTAAGTACACAAGTAACTTCAAAATACTTTTAAATAAGGGATCATTATTATAAGTAAACAACTTTCAAGTTGATTCCTGTGAAAAAACATAACAAAAATGTGGCAATAGAATTATGTTGTTGTTGGTTGTCAAAATTCAGTATGGCGTGAAAAGGTCACGAGAATCAATTTTGAAACTGCAAAAATTCCATTTATTATTGCAGATGTGCAATTACAACATTTCGAATACATTTTATGTATCAGCTATCCAACCAACGACTCATCCGTTAGTTTATGATTCAAATAAGAACAGAACATTAACGTTCAAAATCACCACTATATGTATTCAACAAGATGCATGACCTAATATTTGGCTTGCCAATTATGCATATGACTCTCCCGATCTTTGTAAGGTTTTATGCTTTTTATAATTATATGGATGTACTATGATCCATAAAGAAAAATAAATATTACTGGCAACCGCGACCACTTTCTTCATGATGCACCAATACTACCATATAAGAGCAAAAAGTGTTTGAACTACTACATGTATGTTGAATACTGAGGATTCAAGGAAGTTTCACCTTAAATAAAGGTTAAAATTTGTAAACTAAAGTTTCTTATTTGGTTAATAAGTTGGGTGGAGGATTTCATCACCAAATCGCAGAGAAAGGCATTTGGGAAACATTATTTGGAGAAGATTTTCTCTAATAATATTTCTCTTCGAATCGTATCTGTTTTACAAGGTTGGTGGTTAGAATTTCTGGTGGAAGATTCTTTTCCCAGGAATTCATCCCATTCTCTGCACACTTCCATATTTTTCTAACATGAAAAAAAGGGCGGAAATAAGAATGGGTAATGCAAGTCAAGGACCACTTGATTGAATTTTCCGCGTCATCCAACGCCTACCAGAAGAGAGATAAATCTTAGCTAGGAAAAATAGGAATTATTGGAATCTGGAGTGCGGAAATGTACAGACAAAAGATCTGACATTTCAATACGAGTTGCATGCGGCCTTCTTCTGCCTTTATTTATTCGATTATTTATTTATTTCGCGAACCGAGGAAACTAGTTTTCCACCGAATCAAAAGAAGATAAATTTCCTCCGCTGCTTTTTGCTCTCGCTTAGGAACTTGACTCACTCCTACCAGTGCGTGATTTATGTCGTTTCTTATTTTCTTCTTACGCGTTAAGTCTCTAATTCAACAATCAACAACGAGCGGTACAAAGAGAAGAGGGTGACAACAATATGTCTGACTTTTTGTTGTACTTTTAGCTTGGCGTGATAGTGGATCGAATTAGTTATCATCTGAAACGGAAATAAGGATTTGTTTGATGTTGACAAAAGTGTTACAAGTAAACGAATTAGTCAACTGCGGATATTTAACTCATTTTTTGACTAAATGAAAACATCTAAATATCTGAAAATATTGCAACCACGAGATTCTTTCTCTTCTTCCCAAAAACAACCTCACACATGTCACCATTGGTCGTTGGTGTTCCCTTGGGTTAGAAAATGAAAAAAACATCAAAATTAACTTCAGCCCTAACCACATGAATTGAATGTGAGGTTTTAAAAACATTCCAATTATTGCTAATATCTGTTCATCCCGAATATGGGACGTTACCTACTCGAATCGAAAACAGGACAACATATCAATTACCTTCCTGTGCACCATTTGCCGTCGATCCACGATGCACGAAGATTGAATCTTGATCCTAAATTGATTTCGACATGTCGAGATAAAAGTAGAAAGGGACAGTCCCCTCTTCCTTCTTCCTGTTTTCAAAATTTTAAACCACATCCATCGAAACCAAAAGAAAAACAACCAAATGTCAATCCCGTAAGGAGATGTGAAAAATGAAAGATGAAGGGGATCAGGAACGGATATTAGGAACCACACCGAGGCCCATCTACTATGTAGGCCTGATTAGCAATTCGATGGCATTAAATTGGGTGGCACTGCTCTCTGTGGGTGAAATCCGAGATGATGGCTTTCGGAAATTTCACTCTCAAGGTAAATCAACAAAAGCCCGACGACGTTGGAAGATGAGCGTTGCCCAATGATAAGATTTTTAATAGTGATTTTATGATAATTTGATAGACTTTTTCCGCCGGAACCAACGGCAGGCTTGGGTGGTGAAATAAATAACAGATTTCGCCTACTTGTTTATTATGGGTTGTTTATTAGATTCTTAGGATGTGTAAATTTCGACTGTGGAAAAGATTGTAATTTACAAACGCTTGAGCATGACTTATAGAGGACGGTTTAAATCCTTTTTATGGATGTTTGGTTCGATAAAAATGCTTATTATGGTGAAATTATGGTAATGATGGAAGATTTAGATATTTTGCAACGTATTTTGCTTTCATGTTGAGTGTTTCTATGTAGGAGGACATTTTACGCCTTGGTTCTTGTTCAAAAGTAAACGTGTGTAAACTTGTGTAAAATAAAATATAGTAACCTAAAAATAATCTTAAAAATTATTGACTTTAAAAATAATGACTTTCATTCAAGCTTGAAATCCACAAATTCTCTTTCTCACCTAAGTATTCAATCCATTGCTTTCTCTGTCTCATATTTCTACCACTGCACAGGGGTCAAGAACTGATGAACTAAGAAAAAAATCTGTAACTTTTGTCGCTTTTAAGCGCGACTTGTAAACAAGGCCATTTCCCTTTGGAAATTGTCTGGGGAATGGAATGGAACTGGTTTTAATCACCGCAAGGATATGGTTGTGGAGTTATAGAGCTAATTTTACCCCACTTTCCCTTATATGTTTGAATAATTTATAGACATCTTTGCACGGAGAGGCTCAAGATCAACCAACTAAAGCTTATCCTATATACAATTTTCTGAAAAATCGAATAGAAGTTATTTCATCTACCACAGGGGCTCTGTGAACAAAGATATGGCTGATTTTACCTCACTTCCCCTTATATTATTGAAAAGTTTATTGATATCTTTGGACGTAGTTGCTCAAGATCAACAAAATATTCAAGAATGGGGGAAGTGGGTGAAACCAGCCATATCTTCGTTAACAGGGCTGTGCGGTAGTTGAAACAGCTTCTATTCGATTTTCCAGGAAAATTTTCATTGTCTTAGCACTACTTTGTTTATCTTGAGTCTCTCCATGCAAAGATATCTATAAATTATTTAAAAATATAAGGGGAAGTGGGGTAAAATTAGCCATATCTTTGTTCAAAGAGCCGTGCAGTGGTTGAAACAGCGTTTATTCGATTTTCCAGCAAATTTCACATTGGAATCGTCCTATTTTGTTGATCTTGAGCAACTTCGAGCAAAGATATCTATAAACTATTTAAGAATACAAAGGGATGTGGGCTAAAACCAGCAAAATCTTCGTTCACAGAGCCGTGTGGTAGTTGGAACAGCTTCTATTTGATTTTTCAGGAAATTTCACATTGGACTAGCACTATTTTGTTGATCTTGAGCCTCTCCGTGCAAAGATGTCTATAAATTATTCAAACATATAAGGGGAAGTGGGGTAAAATAAGCTCTATAACTCCATAGCCATATCCGTGCGGTGTTTGAAACCAGTTTCATCCGATTCCTCAGACAATTTACAAGCGGAAATGGCCTTGTTTACGAGCCGCGCCTAAAAGCGACAAAAGTTAAAGATTTTTTCCTTAGTTTTCATCAGTTCTTGCCAACTGTGCGACGATTGGGAAGTTCAGCGCCCACCAGCTGACGAACGAATACGGCCTACGACTCATTGATTTTTATCCCCACAGCAGACGGATTCGCAAATCGACCACGTTCTGATTGACGGACGGCACTTCTCCGACATTATCGACGTCAGGACCTATCGTGGCGCTAACATCGACTCCTACACACTTAGTTTTTTTCGCCGAGAATCCAACAGCCGATTGTTTCGGCATTTCAGTCTAATAAATTACCGAGATTCAGCTAACAAATGAAAACTTTGCCGAAAATCAGCTAACAAACAAAAATTTGACAGATATATCAGCAAAAGTGACTGCCGAGTTGATCGGCTGTTGAAAATTTTGCCGAAGTAAATTGAGTGTGTACCACTACCTTATGATGGACGAACTGTGCCCAAAACTTTCCGTCATCAACAATGTACGGCACCGGCGTCCACCACGGTACAACCTAGAGCGACTGAAGCAACCGGATGTGTCCTCAGCATACGCGCAGAATCTCGAGGCAGTGTTGCCAGACGAGGGCGAGCTCGATGTGGCCCCTCTAGAGGACTGCTGGAGTACAGTAAAAGCAGCCATCAACGACGCAGCCGAGAGTACGTGGAACGGAGTTGACGAATGGTTCGACTAGGAGTGCCGAGTGATTCTGGAGGAGAAGAATGCAGCGCGGGCGGTGATGCTGCAGAAAGGAACCCGCCAGAACGTGGAAAGTTATAAACAGAAGCGAAAACAGCAGATCTTTCGGGAGAAAAAACGCCGCCTGGAAGAAGCGGAGCGAGGAAATGGAACTGCTGTGCCGTTTCCAAGAAACATGGAAGTTCTACCAGAAGTTTAACGCATAGCGCAACGGCTTCGTGCCGCGAGCCAAATTTGCAGGGAAAAAGATGAGAGCCTCCTGACGGACGGACGTGAGGTGATCGAAAGGTGGAAGCAGCACTTTGATGATCACCTGAATGGCGTAGAGAATGTAGGCAGGGGAGACCAAAGCAACGAAGGAAACGACTACGTCCGTGCAGAAGAGGGAGGAAATGATCCAACTCCCACTCTGAGGGAAGTTAAAGATGCCATCCAACAGCTAAAGACCCACCAAGCAGCTGGTAAAGATAGTATCGCAGCTGAACTCATCAAGATGGGCTAAGAAAAGTTGGCCACCTGCTTGCAACGGATGATACCCAGGATCTGGGAAACCGAACAGCTACCGTAGGAGTGGAAGGAAGGGGTTATCTGCCCATACATAAGAAAGGCGATCATTTAGAATGTGAGAACTTCAGAGCGATCACAATTCTGAATGTCACCTATAAAGTGCTATCCCAGACCATATTCTGTCGTCTGTCACCTAAAACGAATGAGTTCGTGGGAAGTTATCAAGCCGCCTTCATTGACGGCCGAGCGACAACGGACCAGATCTTCACCGTAAGGCAAATCCTCCAGAAATGTCGTGAATACCAGGTCCCAAGGCATCACCTGTTCATCGAATTCAAGGCGGCATACGACAGGATCGACCGCACAGAGCTATGGAAAATTATGGACGAAAACGGCTTTCCTGGAAAGCTGACAAGACTCATCAAAGCAACGATGGACGGTGTGCAAAACTGCGTAAGGGTTTCGGGTGAACTATCCAGTTCATTCGAATCTCGTCGAGGAATGCGACAAGGTGACGGGCTACATGCCTACTATTCAACATCGTTCTGGAAGGTGTAATACAACGAGCTTGGTTCAACAGCCGGAATACGATTTTCACGAAATCTGGTCAATTTGTGTGCTTTGCGCACGACATGGACATTATCGAAAGAACATTTGGAACGGTAGCAGAGCTGTATTCCCGCCTGAAACGCGAAGCAGCAACGGTTGGACTGGTGGTGAATGCGTCAAAAACAAAGTACATGCTGGTAAGCGGAACCGAACTGGACCGGCTAGGAAGTAATGTCACGATAGACGGGGATACCTTCGAGGTGGTGGAGGAATATGTCTACCTCGGATCCTTACTGACGGCCGACAACAATACGAGTCGTAAAATTCGAAGGCGCATCATCAGTGGAAGTCGTGCCTACTGCGGGCTCCAGAAAAAACTGCGGTCTAAAAAGATTCATCCCCACACCAAATGCACCATGTAGAGTACCATGTAGCTAAAAAGACCGGTGGTCATCTACGGACACGAGACATGGCCATGCTCGAGGAAAACCTGCAAGCACTCGAAGTTTTCGAGCGACGCGTGCTAAGGACGATCTTCGGCGGTGTGCAGGAGAACGGTGTGTGGCGGAAAAGGATGAACCACGAGCTCGCTGCACTCTACGGCGAACCCAGCATCCAGAAGGAGGCCGAAGCCGGAAGGATACGGTGGGCAGGGCATATTGCAAGAATGCCGGACAACAACCCTGCAAAGTTGGTGTTCGCTACTGATCCGGTGGGTACAAGAAGGCGTGGTGCGCAGAGAGCACGATGGGCGGACCAGGTGGAGCGTGATCTGGTGAGCATTGGGCGTGACTGACATCCTAAATGTGATGTTGAACAAATAAATGTATGTATGTAATGAACACCGAAATTGATAGCAGCTTTCTTCTTGGTTCATGCGCGTGTTCTCGACTGTTTGTGGTATGTATTTGATTGATGAACTTCTTGTCAATGAACATATTCAACTTATTCTTGTTTTATGCTTTATGAGTGCATATGTATGTATTCTATTTAGCAATTTCAAATTGATTCGCATCAATTGTTCTCAACAAGCTCCTACTTTCTTGATACTGTTGTAAACATTAAAAGTTTACGAAAAAAGAGTTTGCTTCGAGCATCGGCTGTGAAAGGTGGGTCGATGCTTTATTACGCACTATTTTGATGCGAGTGATCGAGTTAGCACAGAAAAAAAAACAAAAAGGCTTCCTGGTGAGATATGCTGGTTTACCGGGAGCGTGGACCAGTGGTGGGGATCACAATTAATTGTGATCCATAATATTGGTTGGCCATGCTCTCCGTACCACCATATCCTGGAGCAAATAAATCACTTTTCCATTTTGTGAGTGGCTCCAATAGTATCCTTACTGTTGATAAAAATCGGTTCAAATCAGAAATCGGTACTATATTAAAATATTTTACTGAATTCAGCTTATCCTTTACTAAAAAGAATCCAACCATGTTATCCAACATTCTAGTGATTTCTCGTGAACGTGCAGCGGCGGTCTTGACTTCCATTAAAGCGAGTATCACGTCAACACATTCCTATCTTTTCCTTATTTGACCTGCATACGGGCGAGGTAAGACCGTAAAGTAGGTAAGAACTCTACCGGTGGGTCCACGAGTCGCGGATGGTGGGGTTCCATCAGATATGATGGACGGCTACTGAATACACAAATAAGTAGCGCCGGACGAGCGGCGGGGACTGTTTAGGATGTGGGGGGACTAAGCAGTTGTTGGACTTAGTTGAGTTTCTTCCAAAAAACCCACAAATATTCGAAAGCAGCCCCGACAAAAGCGAGCCACCCCGCTTTTTAAAAGTAAGGGTAAAAGTCCAAGCCTTCGCCCATTTGAACGTCTGTTCTCTATGTTAGAAACGACTCAAAACAGCGCCTGTGCTCCATGTTAGGAGCGGCTGAGTCACCGTCTTGTTAGTGCGCCCAGGACTCTAAATACAAAAGCCGAAAGTCCTGGTGCTTCGGACTGTTAAACAGCAGCATCACGATGGTCCTCCTGCGAGATAGCGGGGTTGGTTGTGGGCCTTGCGAGCCGACACCATTAAAAAGAAATAGCAACGAATAATACACAAGGAAGGAATTCGAACCGGAACAATCGGCATGGACCTAGGCTACGAAAACGGACTAACGATTGGAAATTCGGGACGTGGAACTGCCAATCCCTCAATTTCCTTGGATGTACTCGCGTGCTTTCCGACGAATTGAAAAACCACAAGTTCGACATCGTAGCGCTGCAAAAAGTGTGCTGGAAAGGATCCATGGTGCGTACGTTTGGGGATGGTCATACCAAACGAGCTGGGAACAGCTTTCATTGTGATGGGTGACATGCAGAAGCGGGTGATCAAATGGTGGCCGATCAACCCCCGAATGTGCAGGTTGAGGATCAAGGGCTCGGAAGTACCGATGACGACAAAGATGAATTCTACGCGTTGGAGCGTTGGAGCGTGAATACGACTGCTGCCCAAACCATGATATCAAAATCATCATCGGGGATTTCAACGCTCAGGTTGGCCAGGAGGAGGAGTATAAAGCGGTGATTGGAAAGTTCAGCGGACCAACGAAAACGGCATTCGACTTATCGACTTCACCGCTTCCAAAAACATGGCCGTACGTAGTACCTACTTCCAGCACAGCCTCCCACATCGGTATACCTGGAGGTCACCGAATCAAACGGAATCACAAATCTACCACGTTTTGATAGATGGTCGGCACTTCTCAGACATCACCGACGTCAGAACCTACCGAGGCGCTAACATCGATTCGGACTACTACCTAGTGATGGTTCAGATGCGCCCAAAACTCCCCGTAGTGAAAAACTTTCGGTACCGGCGATATCGCGCAATTGAAGCAACCTGACGTCGCCGCAAGCTACGCGCAATCGCTTGAAACTGTGCTGCCGGAAGAGGGCCAACTCGACGAAACCCCTCTCAAGGACTATTGGAACACCGTGAAAACAGCTATCAGCAGCGTAGCGAAGAACGTCTTAGGTTATGTGGAACGAAGCCGAAAGAACGAGTGGTTCGACGAGGAATGTCAGCAGGTGTTGAATGAGAAGAACGCAGCGCGGGCACTTATGCTGCGTCGAGCTACCCGTCATAGTGTGGAACGATACAGACAGAAGCGGTGACAGCTGACCCAACTCAAAGCGCCGCCAGGAGGAGGAGGAGTGTGAGGAACAAGAACAGCTGCACCGCGCACATGAAACGCGAAAGCCCACAGAGGCTTCGTGCCGCGAGCCAAAATGTGTCGGGATAAGGATGGTAGAATCCTGACAGACGATCGTGAGGTGACCGAAAGGCGGAAGCAACACTTCGATGAACATCTGAATGGAGTACAGGAAGAGGACCAGGACAGCGATGAAAAAGCCGTAGTCGATGCATTAAATGACAGAGATGTGCCATCCGCGACGATAGGTGAAGTTAAGGAGCAGCTGAAGAACAACAAATCGGTTGGAAGGGATGGAATCGGAGCAGAACTTATCAAGATGTGCCCGGATGAGTTGGCAAATTGCCTACACCGACTGATAGTCAGGATTTGGGATACCGAACAGCTACCGGAGGAGTGGAAGGACGGAGTTATCTGCCCAATCTATAAGAAAGGTGACAAGCTGGACTGTGAGAACTATCGTGCGATCACTCTCCATAATACCGCCTATAAAGTATTATCCCAAATCATCTTCCAGCGACTGTAGCCTCTAGCAAATAGATTTGTGGGAAGTTATCAGGCCGGCTTAATCGAAAGACGGTCTACAACGGACCAAATCTTCACTTTGCGGCAGATCCTCCAAAAGTGCCGCAAATATAGAGTCCCAACGCATCATCTATTCATCGACTTCAAAATCGCATATGAGCTATGGAAGATCATGAACGAGAACAGCATTCCGAGGAAGCTGCCCCGACTTATCAAGGCTACGATGGATGAAACCCAGTGCTGTGTGAGGATATCGGGTGGATTATTGGGTTCATTCGAATCCCGCAGGTGGCTTCGTCAAGGTGATGGTCTCTCTTGCCTCCTGTTCAACATTGCTCTTGAAGGTGTTATGCGACGAGCGGCGTTTAACATGCGAGGCACGATTTTCAATCGATCCGGTCAATTTATCTGCTTTGCCGATGACGTGGATATTGTCGGCAGAACATTTGGGGCGGTGGCAGAGCAGTAAACCAGACTAAAGCGCGAAGCCGAGAAGATTGGGTTGAAGATAAATACGTCCAAAACGAAGTACATGCTGGCAGGCGGAAGCAAGCATGACAGGACCTGACTGGGCAGCAGTGTAACGATTGACGGCGATGAGTTCGAGGTAGTCGATGAATTTGTCTATCTCGGCTCACTGGTTACTGCGGACAACGATAACAGCCGTGAGATCCAGAGGCGGATTATCAGTGGAAGTCGTGCCTACTATGGGCTCCACAAGCAACTACGGTCAAACAGACCTAGCTCCCGTACGAAGTGCATACTATAAAAAAACGCTTATAAGACCGGTTGTTCTCTACGGGCATGAAACGTGGAAAATGCTTGAAGAGGACTGCGAGCACTCGGAGTTTTTGAGCGCGAAACTGGAATCGCCCTAGGTTCGCCCTAACAGCTGTCAAAACGTTTTTTATTCAATGTTTATGTTTGTTGATGTTTATATTTTGCACTAATACCATCATACTGACTCGAATCTGGATCAGTTTTCGTTCGGTAATTGCGAGTCAAAGTCAGACCTGACCCAGGTTTCAAACCGAAAACAATATTAGATTTAGATTCTTCCCCACATCTCGAACTGAACTTTCGGGATTCCTCTTGCACGCTTGAACCAATTTTGCAACTTTTTTTTTTCCGATCGATGGTCAAACGTTCGTGGTATCGATTTAAAACACGAGACACCTTAAAATGTACTATTCCCAGCTTCCTGTTGATGGCACGATCCGGATTTTTGAGGTACGTGCGCAAAATTTCTTTGCGCCGCTGCTGTTCTTCCGACACCATCTTCGCAACAATTGCACATCTGCTAGTGAAACTTACACAGCGTAAACAAATACACATTGAACTAATTCCACCCAAAATTTGAACAGAAAATACCCAACGGATAAAAAGTTGCAACCATTTAAAAATGGTGCAATTTGAATCCCTACAACCTTAAAACGCCCCAATAGTAATTTTGACTTAAAATAATCTTAAAAATAACAGATTTTTTAAGAAATGACTTTCAACTTAAAAATCGCTAAAAATCAGTTTCTCACCTCAGTATTCAATCAAAAATGCTTTCTTTTTGTCTCATATTTCTACCACTGCCTTCCGGAATCCCATCGGCACCCATTACGGTTTTACTTTTCAACAATTTTCGACAGAATTTCAAGTGGGCTCCCAACCACTGTCGAGTGTGCCGTCAATTCGCGTCCCGTAATTAAACGCATATAATGCTGCAATTTATTTCGTCGAAAAGCCTGGAAAAAATATGCCCATGTTTCCTCCTCGGCGGTACGAAAATTTTGCGAGGGGCGAAGAATTCACGAAACATAAAACGGTTCAAGAACCAGAGTGATCAGGATAATTTCGATTAACAAGATTGTGAATTACGGTTTTCCGTCTCTTTTGAAATTGGAGCTACAAGAGACCGCTGGGTCGACATAAATAAGATTTTTTTTTACGATGGACGAACATCACGATGGACTAGGAAAAAAAAGTAGATTGAATGCGCCTTCACCCAGGAGGAATTCAAATGAGATTGATTTAATTACTCGGTGCTTCCAGGATACGGGCGAATTTTATCGTCCGTGGTTAATGATACCGGGTGGAGGGACTCTTCTTCCCTATTCAAGTCACTCGAGTTGCAGTTCAGCATGTCCGCTGCTTAAAAGGATCAATTTAATGTGATTAATGTCAAAACATTTCAATTCTATAGCGTAGAAACCGCGGTTCACGGTATGGTTGGCCGAAGCGGCCACGTGCGTAATTAAAAATTCCTTTTATGTTGTAAAACTTCCAGTGCCACTTTCACATTCACGTCCAGCGGGAAGGATGGAATCCTCGTAATATGCCCGAGTTAAGACGTTTTACTTCCCCAGTAGATTTTAGTACCTTTATCCATTGGAATGCTATGAGCTCATCCAGTAAGTTGTTGAGTTATATGGAAGGTGATTATGATTGGCATTTAAAGAAGTTTATTTGAAATGACTCATCCCTGATGACTCGTTCTCTGATCGCCGATAGTTACTTCAGTTCAATGGCATTCGTAAGATTACCTTCATCACAAACCAAATACCTAAAACGGGGTAACATTGATCACTTTTTAAATATTTGTTTAAAATTTTTTGTCGAAAATGGCCAGCTTTACGTGTTTTTTTTAAAACAAATACACTTTACCCACAGTTATGGTTCTCCCACAGTAATGGATTTCTTTTGTATTTGATGCTAAACAGTTAATTTAAATGACAATTTCAATACCTAGTAATATTTTTGTGATAAAATGTTGGCTGTTGTCTACCTTCCCTGTCAAGATATCATCCTTTTTCTTCAGTACTAGAAGCAGTACATTCCTGGTTCATACGCATATTTATTTATGGCTATTCATCAACAGGTTATGTTTAAACTCCAATGATGTTACTTAAAGCTTAACTAGAATAGTACATTTATGGTTATGACATAAAACAAAACAAAAATACACTATCGATGCGAATTAGACAGGTCTTAAAAAAACAAGACTGAACATACGACAAAGCATCTGGCGAGTCACGTCAAAATCGAACAAGGCGGAAGCTCTATTAAAAAGTCTTTGTAAACCACCAATTGCGCCAAACGTACTATAATTGGTTCACTGTGAAGAATACTGCAGCATCGAACTACGCCTCAGGGCTAGGGGTTGCAAGTTGATGTTGATATGCTCTAGAAGATCTGGCCAGTTGATGCGGCCTTGCAAGATGTCTACGATTGACAAAGCCCTGGCTGTATCTCTATGAACTAACAGGGACTCCAGGTTAATCTGATGGCAACGGCTTTCATAGCTTGGCAAACGATAGGGACCCGTCCACGGTAGTTAACGTAGCGCAAATCTCAAAAACCGTCGTTGAACAGCCTCTACTCTAACGACACCGTTGTTGTAATGGGCAGTCCACACAACCCAGCAATACTCTTATATAGAACCGCACAAGGAGCAGTCCAACAATTTGAGGCAGTTGATGTCCGTTAAGTCTTTAGCTATCCGGAAGAGGAACCCCAGAACGCAGGAGGCTTTGCCGACAGCGTAAGAGATATGCTGTTTAAAGGTGAGTTGGGTGTCGAGAATTACTCCTAGGTCCTTGACTTGACTGACGCGTTCAAGTTCGGTGGGTGCCCAACAAGACATACTCGAATTAAATAGACTGTTTCTTGTGCGAAAACGAGATAACCGTGCATTTGGCCGGGTTGACATACATGCGATTCAGCTTGCCCCAGTCGGCAAAAGCATTCAGCTGACGTTGGAGAAAACGACAGTCACCGAGTGAGTGCACTCGAAAATAGAGTTTCAAGTCATCTGCGTATGATAGTCATGGTCCTTCAAAAGCCAAGTTTACGTCGTTGGAGTAGATAAAAAAAAATCAACGGTCTCAAGTGACTACCCTGCGGTATACCAGAAGGGGCTTTGAACATGTGAAGCTGACAATCTCCTATGACTACAGCCAGATGACGGTTAGTGAGGTGCAATTGGGGCCATTGTAGCAGGCGTCCGTTGATCCCAATTTATCGAAGGCTGAAGACAAGTCGCTGTAAATGACATCCGTTTGGGCACGTTTCGCGTACACGTACACGTATTGTAGGAAGTAAGGCACAGCAGGTTAGTGGCCGTGGAGCGACCAACCATGAATTCGTGCAGGTCGGTACTAATATACGGTTTGCAGTGAGCAAGAAACGGTTCCATAATTACAAGCTCAAACAGTTTAGCAACAGCGCCAAGCGAAGTTATGCCGCGATAATTGCCAGCTTCCCGTTTGCTACCCTTTTTGTGTACTGCAAACATGTGCGCAAATTTCCAACAGCAATAATGAAAAATACAGAAAGCCGTAGATTGTCGAAAAACATGAAGCAGCGGGGGCAGCAAACTATCCAGGTGTAGTTTGAGAATGTACAAAAAGAATTCCATCCAGCCCGGGATTGTGAGACAATTTAAGTTTAGAGCATCTCTGCATCGATATTGACTTGGCCCAAGGATTGATCGGCAAGTGGAACGTAGCTGGCCGCAAGTCTAATGTGGTCATCGTTCAATGTCTCTTCGGTGAAAACGCTAGAGAATTTCTCGGAAAATAGCTGGCAAGTACCCTGCGGCGTGGAAACCTTGTTGCCGTGGAGCGACATAGACGACGGAAGACCAACTTAATGGCGTTGTTCGTTTACAAATTCCCAGAATTGTTAAGGCCGTGACTTGAGCTTTCTCTGTATTCCACGCCGATACCGAAGAAAGCAACGTTTTGCGACTCGTTTGTATTCGTGATTCATCCTAACATAGTGACGACTAAGAAATAGTGTACAGTGCTTTGAGAATTTTAGAAGGCAGCTCCGTCGCTTTTTAGCGACGAAGTTCGCTCGTTGGCCAAGGTGGACGAGACGTATGCCGATGGATTTTCTTCGGCACGTGTATGTCTATCACATACTCCAGAACGTTGGAAAAAGTTTGAGCGGCTGGCTCGACATTAACTGTATTCAAAATGTTATCCCAATCGAAAAGCGAGAGTAACTCGGCGATATTGCGATGATTGGCACGAACAAAATCGTAGGACACTGTGGCAGGTGAAATTTCAAAATCATGTTACAAGTTTGAGCGTAGAATTACACAGAAAAAAATCATTAATTTTAACAAGCGTGTAAAATATCCCTTCGTTTAAATCCAAGCTAAAGGAGGCGTAAACAACGAAATTGTTTGCAACTTTTCATGTGCCATACAACAATATTGGCAATCTTTCATACAATTGGCTGGATTCACGCGTTATCTGGCTTAAATATACATGAAATATCCCATTATATTATGGCAAATCTAGCATTCCCTTTATGTGCATTAGATAACGCAGAAAATCAATGTTTCTTTTTATCTGTGTAGTTTAACTAGAGAAGAGGGAGCTTCTCATGAGAGTGGAGCGATGTCTTTGGCGCTCACAAAACAGAGGTCTAAGCTGCGGGTGTTCTGGTTGGCGACATGATTGATTTGAGAGAGTGTGGCTGAGCTGTAATTGTCCAGAAGGAACGAAGCATTGAAATAAATGACAGAGTGATTGGCATCGGGAAATAGAAACCCATGGTTAGATAATTTCCATGAAATCACAGGCAGATTAAAGTCGCATATCACCATAACTTCATCGATTTTTTTTCCTCTGTTCTGGACATAAACCACTGCGACCAGTAATTAAATCTATTGTAGTATATCCCGTATCCTTTGTCCGTAGTGCATGTCGAGTTACTTCATCACTATTGAGAAATGATGAAGTATTCGGTGTTGTTACAGTTGTCATTGTTTGTTTTGTTGGCAATGAATCAGGTTTTATTGAAAGTTTCCGTTTTTAAACCCTTTGTGAGTGACATCACTCTTCAACGTGAGCGCCAAAGACACCGCTCCACTCTTATGAGAAGCTCCCTCTTCTCTAGTTAAACTACAGAGATAAAAAGAAACATTGAATTTTCTGCGTTATCTAATGCACATAAAGGGAATGCTAGATTTGCCATAATATAATGGGATATTTCATGTATATTTAAGCCAGATAACGCGTGAATCCAGCCTGTTGTATGAAAGATTGCCAATATTGTTGTATGGCACATGAAAAGTTGCAAACAATTTCGTTGTTTACGCCTCCTTTAGCTTGGATTTAAACGAAGGGATATTTTACACGCTTGTTAAAATTAATGATTTTTTTCTGTGTAGTCCTAACCAATTCCAACTATAGAACATCAAATAGAAAATGAGAATTCACATAAATGAAGACTAACCATGTTTTCCTTATTCCAAGCTCATCCTCCGTGGACGAATCCGAGTATTGTCGCTTTTCCCAAGACATAAAATGTAATAAGTACTATTATACGTTCCTTTGACTACAAAAAAACAAATATGTTCCCTAGTTTGAATTAGTTCCGACTAGGGTTCGGTGGTAGATCTGCGTAACGTACCACGAAAAGGTGATCAACCAGCGTTACTGGTCAATTTATACCGTCATGGAAGCGATCTCCCTATTCAGATTGGCCATTTCACGTTTCCTATTTAGATCCCTCGTCCTCTGAAACTAGCGCCTACGAACATTTCTTAACCGAATTAATAGTTGGGTGTGGAAATCAATGGCAATAAACTTACCCCCCACTGGAAAATGTCGCATGCACGCCTCGTCAGCCACGGTTATAGCTCATTGGAGTCTACTCAGTTCACCATCGATGTCTTCAACGGTGTAAAGCGGCGGATTTTCATCGATGTTTCGGTCCACCAGTCGGCCGTACCGAAACCAGTCCACATGATGACAGGCACCTTGAAAGACCGCTGTCCACCAGAAGGGCCGGTATTTGCTTGAGGGGTAGTACCTTGCCCCCACGGGCTTGGACATCCCAGCGACTACCACGAATTGGTGGAAAATCTCTGTTAAAATCTCTGTGAAGGTCGGAGCGCTTTCCGTCTTCCGCTCCACTTGGTTGGCGGTCGAGGCTTGTTTTCGCTTGAAAGCTTCGCATTTTGGGCATTGGCGATCACATCCCTGGTGGGCACTACCACAGCCACGGCTCCTTCGATGGGACAGTTTGATGTGGTGTGATTTTGGGCGCAGTTGTTGCAGCGGGCATTGACGTTACACTTCCGGGTACTGTGACCAAAGTTCAGAAACTGCTGGCACTGCGTCACATCACGGTGTCCACCACGGTACGGCTTCCAGGTAACGATGATGGAACAGAGGAAGCAGATCGCTTTCAGCGTGTTGAGTGTTTGGAAGCGTTTTGGAAATGTACCAAGTAATCTGGGTGATGCCTCACCTTTTCGTTCCACCGATTCATCCGGTAGACGGTGATTTGGGGTCAGTTTGTACCGGTCCTCTGATGACGGCCTTGAAAGGCTTTCGGGAATGTCATGCGAGAAGAATTCCGATGCGTCACCACCTGGTCATAGACCTTTTTTTTATCGGAGCAACACCTCCGTACGTATACGGAACAGCAAATACTATGGGAAGAGAACATCGCAGTAGGTCTTGTATTTATAGTAGTTTTTTGTGTACCTAAAATGCGTGTAGTTTGTTTGTTCGTTTTAGCTAAGAGATGTGTCTGTTAGTTGAACTTGTTTTGTGTTTCGGTATCTTAATAACTATAAATTCCTACTTGATCGGTAGCTTGTCAATTGTTGTTGTGTTGTGTGGTGGGTAGTGGAGGAGATTTTAGAAATTATTATATGGCTTCCTACCGTGTGGTAGTTCGTCCTTTTTGTTATAAAAAAAAATCCTACTTGATCGGTAGATTGTGTAGGTAAAAAAGGTTTTTAAACAGCTATGAATATCAATTTAGTAAAGTAGTTTATTGTTATTGTGTTGTGTGATGTGTTGTTTTTGGTATGAAGGTATATAATTAAACAGTCACGCTACCATTGATCAAACAGCATAACAAGTCTTCAATCTTTTGGCCTGATCTTGTTTCCTGTCACCAAACTGCCCAGAGATTCGTCCTATCGAAACTTTCTGGGACGAAGGCGAAGCTAAGAATACACATGAAACCAGCGGATAGTATTAAAAAATTTAAGAAAGATTGACCAATAGTGATGAAAATGAATGTAGAAAGCACTGTGCAGAAGCTTATGAGTAGTGTTAAGGGAAAAGTTAGAGAACTCGCCTATCCTACGAAAAATTAAGCAAATTGAAGTGAAGGTGGAGAGAAAACATTGTTATTTGCTATGTTCGAGAATAAAATAATAAAAAATCACAGTATGGTCTTATTTATTTGAGAAACAAAGTGTATTTATATTTTTCGGAACATTCTATGGGATATGGTCTCTTTTTTCCCTCTTCGTGTCCCAATCGGTTTAGAGTCTGTACACTCGATCAATCATATTTTGAGAGAGATTGAGTGGACGGACATGAAATTCAACGCCAACCCGGGAACAAGTTGACACTTCTAATACATTATCACTGAAACTCAAAATCTAGCGTATCTTCTAAAAAGGTGGGAATGCGGATATGACATGCGATATTAGGCTTTCCATGAGAAGTTTCCTGACAGCAAAATATGTGTGGGTCGGATAACACTATTAACTTGTAAGTGCTAACGATGCTGAACGTAAATAAAATAAATACAAAGGAAACAATAGTCAGGTCAACTGAGAACTGTCAAAAAATCATGGTAAACAAAAATATCAGCTGATCGCAGCTGTCTCGTGGAATGCCTTATTGTGTGCGATAAATTTTTTTAATGTACAGTTTGTTACATTTTACGCTTGCAATGAATACGGAACCAATGGAAACATAAAAGTGTGTCGTACATAAATTACATCTCGCACTGAAGGGAGGGAGAGTTATTAAATGTGACAATCGGTACAAAATTCTGGATTGCTGAGTGTTTCAAAGGGGATGAGGGGCCGATTAGCGTCTCCTAAGGGAAGTGGTCAATCATCAATTGCGCAAGAGTTTCAAGGGATCGTTCGAACATGAAGTCCATTATTTTTGAATATTTCGACACAAAATTTTCATGAGGGCCTAACTGACAAACGTAAACAATGGCTTCTTCCGTAAATTTCTCGTGGCACAAAAGCTTCCCATGTAAGCCTCCAATTCTATCGGATAGGTGAACACTTCCTCTTCGAAATGATCGTGGTGGATTGATTAGGCGAGTTTTCAATAACGAGAAATTTAAGGAAGAAGCCATTGTTTACGTTTGTCAGTTAGGCCCTAACGAAAAATTTGTGTCGATTTGTTTGTTAGCCGTTTAAATATTTCTGAAAGCGAAATAACGTATAGGAGGCAGATGCGATTAATAATTCGTTTGAAGTTCTTTGTGAAGAGTATATTTTTTTTTTGTAAAATGTAACGTCTAAATGATCCAAAATTTAAACTACTTAACATAACTTTAATAATGTACAAAATAGATTCACTAGTTCCAAATATCAATCTTTCGCTTCTTACGTGAATTTTGCACTTGAGAAAACTCCGCAAACGAGTCCTGCTTTCAGATGCAAATAGTTACTTGATCACATTTATACGACTACAGTAACAATTCATCCGAGGTGTCAAGCCATCGTTCTAATATTAAGTATCGCAATTTTCGGTAATTTTTAACACCCTCTCGTGAGGGAGAGAGAGGAGTTAACAAAACAGTAAATACATATATGAATTTTGACATCCACTTCCTCCCAGAGTAAATGTGAATCTTTTACATAAGGTACCTCAGTAAATAAAAGCAAAAAAAGCATAGTTTAAACGGTTTCTATGGCCAATCAATAACCCTTATTTTTTGCTCAGATTCGTTAGATACATTACTCCGCGACTTTCTGTTCACAAAAAATAACGCGGTGTAAAACTTTTGAAACGAACAACCGGTTTCTCTTTTGCTCGGAGGAAAGCCGTGTGAAATATGTATTTCAATATTGCAATTACTTATTACTGAAGTTAAACTGTGAGTATAAAAATTGACTCTTTTGATATGGTACGCTTGCTTGTTTTTGCAACCACTCATGACGCAACAAAAACATGCTGCGCCGAATAGAAAAATCGGTGTATATGTCAGGGACGATCCCAATGTTTACGTTGCGGGTGACATCTACGATTTGCAAGTGGTTTCACGAAACTAAGTTAATCTGTCATGTTGTAGGGGGGGGTTTCAACGCCGACCCATTCCATACGAATCGTGTTGTTGTCTTGTCAGATAAGTGTCATATCTTATTATGGCAGTCCTGTTCTATTTCATGGATGAATTGGATTTTTGGATGGTATGCATTGAATCTGTTTAAAATGTGTTGAATTTTGTCACCGGGTATGAGCACAAATAGATCATCGACGCACAAACCCGATTACGTCCAGTGGTAGGGGTATCACTGGACAGTATACAATCTCCACACTGTTTTTTCTCTGCTATTTCACCTCTATCCTATAAACAATAAACAGACGGCTTGCAAATAACACACAACAAATACTTAAAGTCGTACAATTCCGTTCAATGAGAAAGTGGACTCGCTTGCAAAGGTAAGCGCTATGGAAGGCGATATTTGTGATCGACAAATCACCTTCAACGATTTTTTTCCTATTTTTCGTCAACAGTCATTCGTCAGCTGGCAGTATAAATGGAGTAAAGAAGATTTGGGGCGATGGCAACATTCTATCATCCCAAAGGTGTCAAAGAAATCTTGGTCTAGGAGGATGGATGTGGGTCGAGACTTCATTCGTGTCATGTCTCGCCTCATGTCCAATCATTATTCTTTGAACGCTCATTTATACCGGGTTGGGCTGAGCGACAGCAATCTCTGTGAATGTGGACAAGGCTATCAGGACTCAGATCACGTTATTTGGTCTTGTGCTGAACATCGTGGTTTCAGATCGGAGCTTTATGATTCCCTTCGGGCTCGAGGTAGACAACCCAATGTACCAATTCGAGATATTTTGGCTGTACGTGATTTGGAGTACATGAAACTCATTTATATGTTTTTGGCTAACATTAGCCTTAGATTGTAGTTAGTTTAACTTGTAGGTTTAGTTTAAGTTTTTTTTTATCTGTGTATGTGTGTGTGTGTTTTTTTTTCTTTTTCAAAAAAGTCAAAAGAAAACCATAAATCGTATAGTTATAAGTGTTTAGATAATTTAGAATTTAATTGAATGTGTTATGTAAACCATACTTTAAATTTCCATCCTCTTTCCCATCCGTAATTTGGAATTCCCATTAACCTCGAGACGGCCGCGAGTAATCGGCTCTATCCTCCTAACTTTAGTTTTAAGATAAATGATGTAGAAAAAATTTGAAAATTTGGCTCTGTAAAGTTGATTCGATTGAGCCTGTACAAATAAATGATTATTAAAAAAAATACTTAAGTCCCAAACGCAATGTGGACGGAAACGGAATGGAAACGGCAAGTTTGACAGTTGTCGTAAATGACGTTGATATATCCAATTGGAATCAACTTGAATCTAATCAGTTTTCTATCCGACAAGCAGGTTTAGTAAGATTGGGCTATTCCACTCCCGTCGCCGGTTCGCTTCCGTTATTACTGCATTTGAGCCTTTAGAATAATTCTATGGTTGTACCGAACACAGCTCGAAAAAGTAGTGTGAATTTATGTTCTTTTTCATGCACATAAATGGAGCGTCCCAAAACGTACAAGTTAACATTATAAATCGTGTAAAGTTCTGGCACATTCCATTTATTTCGAAAAGTCTAGACAAAATAGTCAAAAAGTCGAAAGTAACATTTGTAAACAATGACTTCTAGCGTATTTTTCTGGGATCTGCCTGCTCCCCCGAACCAAATGGCACCAGAAATATATAAAAGGAGTAATTACTTTCCCGTTGGTAGTGGATGTAGATGTTAGCAACCTGGCATTTCCAGAAAATTTACGTTTTTAGTCATTGTTTACAAATGTTACTTTCGACCTTTTGACGATTTTGTCTAGAAGTGTTGTATAAAAAAGCTCGTCTTCATTACAACTGTTTCATGCAAGTTGCTACTTCGTGTGGAAGGAGAGACAATTTTACATGCTCTGATATTTACATCACATTGAAAATTCAGATTTTTTCTGTGAAGGTTAAATCATGGTAAAGATGACTATTAGGCTTAGAGACGTTTACGCACGCACATTACACCGCCAAAGGAGTGCAGATAAGTAGGAAAATCATTTGTAGGAAAACAAACCATAATTTTTGTGCATGTGCCAGAAAGTGAACGCTGATTAAACGTCAAAAAACCTGAATGCGTATAATGGTTACAACGTGAAAATGGTCGAATTCTCCACGTTTATGGTATTCTTGACCTTAACCGCACAGATAAAAAGAAACACTGAATTTTCTGCGTTATCTTATGCACATAAAGGGAATGCTAGATTTGGCAGAAAATAATGGGATATATCATGTAAATTTAAGCCAGATAAGGCCTGAATCAAGCCTGTTGTATGAAAGATTGCAAACAATATCGTTCTTTGGCTTGGAATTACACGAGGGGAAATTTTTTACGCGCTTTTAAAATTAATTATTTTTTTCTGTGCGTGGTACAAGGACGGTTCCGACATTATAGTTAATCTAGAGCAAATTTTCAATAGGTCGTAAGTAACATACTGCTGTCATCTAGAAAATCAATGCAGAAGTTTTGGAAATAAGTTTTAATTCCTATTTTTTAACCAAGTCATGATATTTAAACCAAATATATGGAACCGACAAAGTTAAGGAAGGTTCAGCATAACATCAATAAAGATCTCCATATAGTTTAGTTCTAAATCGATTCGATAACCCATTTCCGTCCGCTGTTGCGTATACGCAACAGTGGTTTTGAAAAATTCGTGTATGCATGTATGTTGAATACGATCAAAACAAATTAGTTTGTTTGAAAGGTATATCCTTTGGCTATCTTACTGACTGCGTTCACACACACCAATAGAAAAAAAAACTCACAAATTGCATTGTATGAGTTGGTACATGTCTTATGGACACAATTTCAATCATACACTAGAAGTTACTGGTTATATTTTTTGTCGTTTCACAATGGGAATATGTTCACAAAAGGCCAAATATTATTTGTAGCTAGTTAACCGTCCATTGAGGTGTGGCTGAGTGTGTACCATTTGAGTTTAAAATGTATGTTGCATTCTATTTGTCGAGTAATGCGCCAGTGTTGCGTATACGCAACATGCTGTCACGGTGTTCCTAAGCGTAAAAAAAAAACCCTCTAAAAATGCTAAATTTCATTAATGCATCCACAAGACTTATATTTTGATACGATATCGTCGAAAAAAATGTTTTGTGGAAAACGGCGAAAATGGGTTAAATAAATTCAATTTAAAGTCATTCAATTTCCGCTAGGGAAAATACGACAATGTTATAAGTCGTTCGGAAAGTTATCACGTTACTTCCGACGGGTGCGTTACGTCGTGTAGCAACATAATAAACGCTTTCGTCAAGTCTGTTTCGGCAAGCAATCAGCTATCATGTTGCTTACGTCAAAATGAATCGGCTGGTTAGGTAGGTGCGAAGTATAGCACAGCACTTAAGTCAAATTGAAAACAGTGGTGGATTTCAGAATTGAATTCCAAACAAAATTTTTGGTCTAACCATATCCGATGCAATATTTTTTTCTGTTTTAAAAATTATAGTATGAAACTTCTACCAATTAAATTGAGGTAAGATCAATATTAAGTAGCTCTTACTTGTGTGTTGTAATTCATACTTTTTTACGCATATTAATCTTCGGACAACGAGAAACAAGCGAATGGCAATGGTGAAGTTGCCGGTCATTAGAGTTAACCCTCTGTATGGAAACAGATAAACATATGGTGGAAGTTGCATAAATAGAAACGGTGATGGCAAAGGCGCCAGACGTTTGAACCATTTCAATGCCAATTATCATTTATTTCAAGTTTATTTTAAAATAATAATACACAGAAAAAAATAATTAATTTTAACAAGCGCGTAAAATTTCCAAAGCCAAAGGAGCGTAAACAACGATATTGTTTGCAATCTTTCATACAACTGGCTAGATCTGGCTTAAATTTACATGAAATATCCCATTATTTTCTGCCAAATCTAGCATTCCCTTTATGTGCATTAGATAACGCAGAAAATTCAGTGTTTCTTTTTATCTGTGTATGCATCATAACCTATCAGGTGCAAAAGAACTTTTATGTGAGCGATGGTAATAATATTCCAGCATTGAATGCATTATTTCACACTAAATTTATCGTAATTTATCACTGCCCTGCAGTTACAAAGTATACTGTTCACCATCATCTATAGACTTGACATCCAGATCAATTTCTTTTAAACGCCAAAACTAGTTCTCCATTTCATTGAAAATCCAAGCTCTTTTTGGACAGCACGAGCATACGAAACGAAAGGACGGTCGGTAGACGCAGAAGGAATTGAAAACAAATCCCGAATATTATTTATCTGCCAAAAATGCTAAATACAAGCCATTTGTTTACTCCTTTCGCACGAGAGCTTATCAGTAAATAGATTGTCTTCTTTTTCTTTTTCAATCCCATTGTTGCACCTCCTCAGGATTGTCTCTAGGGATATTAGGTTTCCCTGCTTCACGGTACAGTTTGGTAGAACCGTTGTCGCTGGAGAGTTCGGTAGATTTTCTCCAGAATCAATATACATTCAATAAGCAAGATTTAGTTGGCAATAAATCATACCCACTGAAACCTTTCCTTTCTTTAAAAGAGCCTGGCATGTGGCATGTGCGGTGTAAATGTTGGTTCCCTAGACATGGTATACTTCTACTTGTTAATTCACAATGTATATTTTTGTTCGCTTTGTAGCGTCGCTACTTCACTCCAACAAGATCTGTTTGATACTGTGCAATTTGGCATTAGTATCATGGTAGTCCAAGTTTAGCTCAGTACTGCGTTGCCCCCCATAAAAAGGGACATTCCTTGAATTATTTCAAACCTCGAACTAGGTATCGTAATTTTTATAGGCTTATTCATTCCTTTAAAACCTTTCGAATAAAAGTTTCTTCACCCTCGAATCCTATCGCAACGAAGGGAAAACGTCATGCCCATTTTCATTGGTGCCGGAAAAATGCGCGGAAATGTCATGCGGCTTTGTCTTACAATCTCAGTTTTACATCCCACCATCAGCACCGACACCCGGAACAGGCAAGCAAGGGTGGATTGACAACTTTTAATTACGATTTCAACCACCCGTGTGAATGGTTGCAGCAGTATAAAAACTGTTAAATTCGACCATCGTATCGTCGTTGGCGGCGCCGCAACGCACCCGGATGGCCCATTCAAGGCGACGGAATCGTAAAGCAAGATCTGATTACCCCGCGAGAGCTCCGATAATATTTGTTCCGCAATGATGGGTTGACATTTCCGCCTACAAGGCGGTCGCCCGGTCATGCTGCGGAACTGTTCTTAATTAAAAATGCCTCTTTCGTGCCTCTTGTCTTTCCGTTTAGGTTGGGACGCACATCCAGCGGATGACGTGTCATCAAATCAAGCACCGAATTTATAATGAGCAGACCAATATTTGGTTAACCAATTTGTGTCACTTTCGGAAGTCACGTTGGATGCAAACCCCTTTTCTTCGAGGATATCATCTAAATTAAAGGAGTGAGAGAGAGAGGGTTTGAAGTGAAAGTGCAAACAAAACCATAAAGATCTGATAGCTGGAAATATGATGCCACTTTTACCCGGAAAGTGTAAATCAGGGAAGGTGGTAAAAGGGTTGAAGCTGTCAAAGCCAGATATATCTATTTATGTGATTGCGTTCGGAGAGGGGCGTCAAAGTAAACATTCAAATCAAATGGCTCTGATGAAAGTTTCTTTTTAGTGCGCTCAAATCTGGTGTAATTTGATATAATCTCATAGAAGAGACAAGCTGTATAGCTTGTGACGATTGAGGTAGCTATTCTTGAATGCAGTTTGCGCTTACATATTGAGTCTTGTTCAAATTTGTTCTAGAAGTGGGAGTCTACTTTCAAAGAGAGCTAGACATTTTTTTGTGTGTCTACCGGCATTGTACAGCAGACAAAAGTAGTCACCAAAAATGCACTTTAAGTCGGTTATTTTTGAAACTCTCAGGGAATAATGATTGGACTAGGAAAAAATACGACACTTTGTTTTGGGTGTAACTTTTTATCGCGTGGGTAAAAATTAAATCGATGGTCAGTCGCACAGATGGATCTGCAAAAGGCTTGGAATCCACCATTCCACCGTGTTCTGCGTTGTGGAGATGTTCCAGGAGACGACCGGCGCGCTGGAAGCGGCCGAAAATCGAAAACGGAACGCCCAGAGAAGGCGTGGAAGATAAGGCAGTACTTTAAGAATAACCCGCACCTTTCAACCCGATACGTGGCCAAAAAGGTCAATACGTCGAAGTGGTTCGTCCAGCAGACCATGAAGCGGGCTGGGCTTCGTGTTTTTAAGGTCAGGAAGGCGCCAAACCGGACTGACAAGCAAAACACGGTGGCCAAATTGCGTGCGAGGAAGCTGTACCGTAAGTGGCTGATCAAGCCAGGCTGTCTCGATACATATATCAAGGCGGACACCAAACAAATCCCCGGCCTTGAGTTTTTTGTCGGTACGTCCCGCATGGAGGTTCCGGAAAAGTTCCGAAAGAGAAAGATGGACAAATTCGCGAAGAAGTACCTGTTGTGGCAGGCGATCTGTGAGTGCGGACGGTACAGCAAGCCGTTCGTTACAACCGGCACCATAAACGGGCAGATTTATCGAGAGGAATGCTTGCAGAAGCGCTTGCTGCCCTTCCTACGCTCTCACCGTGGTCCCACGCTGATCTGGCCGGATCTCGCTTTGTACCATTACGCCAAGCCTGCAATGGATTGGTACGAAGCGAAGGGTGGTTATGTGGTCCCGAAGGAGGTGAACCCGCCAAATACACCAGAACTTCGTCCGATCGAAAAGTTTTGGGCGATAATGAAGAAGAAGTTGAAAAAAAAGCGGAAAAACCTTCAAAACCAATGAAGCTTTTTTTTTTTTTTAAAAAAATACCGTGCAATATCGTAGTTGCTACTCCTTTACTGATCAGAACTAGTGTAATTGCACAGAGAACCACATAGATGGAACTTGAGAGTAGCTTTACATCTTCAATGTACAAGTTCACTAATTTTATTTATAGATCAGTACCGGCGCCGGCCACGTCCTCACGGTCTTTGGGGAGGGGGAGAAGAAGGATGATTAGTTTGACAATCGTTGTTATTAGAGACCGTGACCTCAACTGCATCTCTACAATTGCCAAGGGAAGGATAGTTGTGTTAGTGAGGCAGGTTTATTTTTGGATCATGGATGCACTGTGGTAAGTGAAGCGATCAATGAAAGAGAGCGCAGTAGTCTGCTTTTTATTTTAAATCTAGTGGTGATAGAAAGAGGCAAGTGAAAAATGGCAAGGAAGGGGACGGGCCTGGGATTGAACTCCCGACCATCTGCTCAGTAAGCAGAACGGGTAACCACTGAGCTACCCAGCCGCGTCTATTCAAACCCGATGAAGCTTTGAAAAAAAACTGGGATAAATTGTGTACGAAAGATGGACAAAGTCTCGCCCAAGATCTCATGAGCAGTGTTAAGAGAAATGTACGAGCATTCAGCTTAGGGGAGGAAATTCAATAAATAAATTACGCCAAAACATAGCTTATATATAGTTATTTAATCCCTAAAAATTTGAGAAGTATCCGATTTAAAATGAATTTTTGGTGATCATTTTTTGAGTGTCTCATTTATTCCGAGTCCAGTCTTTACATATTAGATATGTTTTTGCAAAGTCGGTTTATTCAACCTCTTCTCCTAAGCTAAATGCCCGCATCTTGGACTTAAATGTGCAACACTTGTGCCATCTTTTTGACACACTTTCATCCACTCTTTCTTCAAATCTTTGTCGGTTTTGAAGACCTTCCCTTCTTTCCGGAGCATGCCTCTCCTAGTCGCCCAGAATTTTTCTATTGCGCAAAGTTTGGCGGATTTGCCTCCTTCGGCACAAAAACAACATCGCCGGTTTCGGTTTGTAAGGGCAGCAGGCGCTTCTGGAGGCATTCTTCATTATTAATTTGTCCGTTGATGGTGCCGGTCATTATGAACGGCTTATTGAATTTGCAGCATCCACATATCGGCTGCCACACTAACAACTTCTTGACAAACTTGTCGACCTACTTCTCCGAAATATCCAGGCGGGGGTTGCCGACGAAAAACTCCATACCTGATATCTGCTTGTCGTCCGCTCTAATGTACGTCTCATCGTCCATCACGATGCATTTAGGCTGCATCAACCACTCGCGGTACAGCTTCCTGAAGAATTCGGCCACCGTTTTTCGTTTATCGATTCGGTTAGGTGCCTTCCTTATCTTGAAGACATGAAGTCCGGCCGGCTTCATTGTCTACTGGAAGAAACATACAGATGAATTGATACTTGAAGTTAGCGCTTGATGTAATCCCTCAAATTCTTTGCGTTCACGGGGTCAGTCGTCTCGCTTGCTTGCTCAGCTCGCCGCTGGGTCGTCTTGATCTGCTTGACGATTTACCACACGGAAACTTTCAATTGTCGATTCCCAACTGTTCGTGATCCACCTGTGGGACTGGTCTGGATTTTTCCACAACAGCGCCTATTTGCTGAAGCACTTTTGATTTGAAGCCATCTCGATAACCACTTGTCAAATTGTGACGATGTTTTGCACATGTAAACATTACACTCTAGTGTACTAGTTTAACCGAAATTTTCATCAATTTTTACCCATTCAACAAAAAGTTAAAAACAAAAGAAAGTACAATCCTACAAACATTGAAGTTTTGTGCGGAAAATTGGAAAAACCGTTGCTAAAATGGAAAATAACTAATCGTTCTGAGAACACATCAAAGTAAACTACAAATGGGATATATCATGAAAATTTTAGCCAGATAATGCCTGAATCCAGCCTGTTGTATGAAAGATTGCAAACATTGTTGTACTGCGCATGGAAGATTGCAAACAATTTCGTTGTTTACGCCTCCTCTGGCTTGGAGATATTTTACGCGCTTGTTAAAATTTATTATTTTTTTCTGTGTTTGTATCCGGTTGGTGAGTCTAGAGAGTTTTAGTGACGTCACATTGGTGTACTAATTGGGGCACTGGTCCCAAAGGGGCCTTTTTCTTGAATCCTAGAGTGTTTGAGCTGTTTTATGGAATACCTGTAACTGAGAAATGCGAAGAAAAAGTCGAGTTATTAGTACACGACACTGAAGAAGTCTGCACATTTTAGACGAAATACGCGTATCTGTCAAGATAAGCAAAGATAGTTGGAATTACACTGATAGGCAAAATAAAGTGCCCACCTCTTCGTTTTTCAATTTCTCTCATTTACTTGGTTCAAATTAATGTAAACACAGTGTAGTTTTTTTCTTATTTTATTTTTTATATTCTTTTTAAGTTTCACTTATGGAATACTGAAAAAAGGAGTTTTACTTAAAGAAAAAAAATCAATTTGTGTTGAAAAAAACAGTGACAAAATAAAGAGCCCACTTCAAAAATCGATATGTTTTCGATAAGTTTCCATTGGAAGACCCCTCGATTGTTTATGTTTTGATATTTTGACATCTTTTGAAGCAACCGGCTCAACCTGGTGCATTTGTATACGTGATCGCATTTGATTCAATTGAAAAAATGAAGAACGCAGTGCTTTCGAAAGCAATTCCCTTGTGTATCCGAAAATTGGTCGTTCGTGATGTGCAAAACGGTGAATCGCACCGGGCTATCGCTAAGAAGTACAGTATCAGTAAGGCAGCGGTTGGCAAAATTCTTCTGAAGCTTAAAACGTTTGGATCAGTGGTGGATCGCCCTGGCAGAGGCAGGAAGCGGAAAACGGATGCGAGAACGGACACCAAGATCATGCGCGAAGTCAAGAAGAACCCGAAGGTAACTGTCCGCGAGATCCAGGAAACCCTTCAGTTATCAGTTTCCGGTCGAACTGTTCGTCGCCGTCTCGTAGCACAGGGTTGAATAGCAAACTTGCCCGGAAGCGCCCATTTATCAGCAAGGCAAACAAAGCCAAACGGCTTAAGTTTGCTAAGGAGCATGCTGATAAGCCCCTAGAGTTCTGGAAAACGGTTCTCTGGACGGACGAATCAAAATTCGAGCTGTTCAACCGAAAGCGGCGGGTTCGTGTTTGGTGCAGATCGGGAGAGGAGCTTCAGGAGCGCCACATCCAAGGCACGATGAAGCATGGAGGAGGAAATGTGATGGTCTGGGGGTGTTTTTCGTGGGGTGGAGTGGGAAGCATTGTGAAAATCGACGGGATAATGACGACAGATTCTTACATCAACATCCTGCGAGAAAATCTGGAGGTTTCGCTGATCCAGACGGGCTTTGAAGAGAAGTTCGTATTCCAGCAGGACAACGACCCGAAGCATACTGCCAAGAAGACCAAGTCTTTCTTCCGGTCTTGTCGGATCAAACCGCTGGAATGGCCTCCACAAAGCCCGGACCTCAATCCCATCGAGAATTTGTGGGCGATTCTCGATGCCAGGGTTGACAAAACTGGTGTTACCAATAAAAATAACTATTTTGAAGCCCTGGAGCGCGCCTGGGAAGAGCTAGATCCACAGCACCTAAAGAACCTGGTCGAGAGCATGTCGAAGCGCCTGCAGGAGGTCCTGAAGGCCAAAGGAGGACACATCAATTATTGAAATGCTTTTATTTTACTTTCAATTTATGTTTTTGTCAACGAAGTGGGCACTTGATTTGTTTTTTCTTTCAAGCAAAACTTCTTTATTTTTTTACAGTATTCCATAAGTGAAACTTAAAGAGACTTAAAAGAATAAATTAAAAGAATTTAAAAAGATAATAAAAATAAATTCAGTGTGTTTACTGTAATTTGAACCAAGTAAATGAGAGAAATTGAAAAAACGATGAGGTGGGCACTTTATTTTGCCTATCAGTGTAAATGGAAAATACTTTTTATTTCTTATTCCTTCTTTCATTTTTACTATTTCGGAGGTGTTCAAGACTGAGGACTGCACTACCTAACAATCGCATCATCCGCCATTTTCCGGATGCGTTTCCGTTGCTATCATCCAAACGGCATGGCGACACCAACGAAAGCCACCGCCATCATACATCCACCTTAAAGTCGATAAAAACAAAAAAAACAAAAAAGAAAATTTCACTGGAATAAAGCTAACCATGGTTTTGGGAAGAATAACAGCTAATAAATATTGCCTGGAAAGCGGAAACATCAGATTGAGCGAAAAATGATTTTTCCTCTTGATCTATATGCTAAACCTAACGTCGGATGAAGTGCGCTGTGTAGTAGATCACTGAGCAATTCCAGCGCACCACCTCCGACTTTAGATTTAACGGTGGTGGACATACGACAACGCATGGCGATAATGCACTACCTGGGACGTTAGGTTTAACTTGCACAACTAGATAAAATCAATAATCATGAGTTATGATTCTCGGTTTTCAACTGGCGACACATTGCACCATTTAATTTGATTCGTTAAGAAAAAAATAGGACGCATAACGCATAGACCCTTCTGATAAGTTAGTCTCAGTAGGCTGCGAATCCAATGGAATCTAGCGAAAGTAGAAAAATTGTCGTTGGTGTCTGAGATGAAGGAGTATTCAATATATTGGATAGGTTTTTATTGAATTTCCGCCTGAACGATCCACATATTTTTTATATTTTTCTTTCACATATGGGCGTCCATTGTCCAGTTTGTTTATTTTCACATAATGTTCTTTCTCAAGAGTATGTGCTCTTATTCGAAACCAAATGGTTCTAAGAGCGTTTTATGGCAGCATTTTTCAAGATACATTTATCTTAAAGAAGAATGTCATAATTTACCAAAACTTCTTATCAGGCTTTATGAAAGTTGCGAATCGATGTCTTGAGAGGGGACTCAAGTATCTTATAAAATTACTTATAAGGTGAATTACACTTATAAATGATGTAGTTTTATGGAGGTTTCTTCAAGTGTTCTTTAATCACTCTTAAGAACTGTTAATCAATTAAAATCACCTTAACTTGGTAAATGCCCTGATAAAATCAGATGATCTCCATAATGCTTTGATAAAACTACCATAAAACATGAATAAAACCAATTTGCATTTCGAATTGTTACTTGGGCGCAACTGCAGCTAAAACAGTTTTCGCAACCAAACACCATCACCAACGGGAATATCAGCAGCAGAGAATCATCAACTGGTTGAGTATCAGCAGCATGAATCATTAACAGACTGCAACATCAACAGCGCAACATCAACAGCATGCAACACCAACACAGCAAATGTACCCCATAGTGTCGACGTCACCAGTGAATAAATATGTTTAGTTAGGAAATTGGTGGCATGGGCATAGTTAGTCACCGAGCCCAGCCCTAAGATAAAGCATTTCCTCTACTATTTGTGATGTTCATTTTTTTTCAATCCATCAATCCTCGACCTTTTTGGAGTTTCCCAAAAAGAGTTCGGAAACATTGTTGGTTTTCGGTTTTCTTCACTTTCGAATTGTCTGTGGGACGATTCAGGTGTAATGTCAGGTCCTTGGTGCGTGATGTGAATGACAAAAAGCCGTTCGACGACCCAGTCCCCCATTCCTGGAGTAACCGCGTAACTCTCGTTCACACCGATGCGTCTAAGTCATTTCAAGATCCCGCACGGTCTAAATTTCTTCAAAAATAAATCTACTACTAGCTTTTGTTTTATGTCCATGTTTATAGCGGAACCAAAAACAAGCAATATCTTCAACACAAATCACATACGTCATATACCAGATACCAGAACATACGTTCATTGGCAAATATGCACAAATAGGTTATTTAAACTATATAAGAGATACAAACAACACCGAGGGCAAATCATTACATATTTAACTGAATCGAAAATGTGTATGCATTTTGAACAAATGCGTTAGAAAGTACATCAGTGCATTCAATGCACTAAAAATGCACAAATAAATCAAATGTGCTCAAAAATGTGCGAATTAATGCGTACTAAAGTGCATCAATGCGTTAGAAAATGTTCGAAAAATGCCTAAATGCACTTCTTAATACGTGAAGCTGAATCGAAAATGCATAAGTGATTCGCCCCTCGAACAACACTGCCAGACAACCTTTGCCACTCTGTAAAACACGCAAGACAAACTGGTGGTTCGGACAAGGGTTTGTCCGCCCTTATCGCCACGACCCGCCCGATTGTGCTATGGGAGACAAAGCAAGACCGCAAAATCATTACTCTTTATCGTGCATTTGTATGGTATACTCGATCCTGGTATTTGTATTCTGCTTTTCTATGTGTTACTGAAAAACAAAACAAAATAATTTTTCGTTCTTTTGTGTCCGTTAACAACAACGGTAAAGCATTTATGTAGCGTTCGACCATTTTGTGGGACGTTCCGGTGGCGAGTGGCTTTGTGTTTTATTTAGTTTTGCTACAGAACAAAAGCTCTGTTGCCTTCCCCTCAGGTATTTTTTTCCGCTGAACTGACATCTGTCGGCAATTATCGGAAACACTCGCCTGCAATGCTGCCACTCAGCGATTTTACCTGATTGATACGGACTAGCATCAGGATGGCGAAAAACTGTGGAAAATGCTCGGAAGTAATGGCCTGGAATTCCAGAGGATATGAACGCATGCTCAGGTGTAACACCGGGCAATCGTACTCACATCATACACGGAAAAATCTTTTTTGGATGCGCAAAATGGATATACCGAGCCTCTTTGAAAACTCTCCACTTTCGATTTCATATCAAGCCGATGAAAAAGTCCCCCATTACCGCGCTTACGGCTGCAATTGCTGGATCTACGCACGGT
>JASCZW010008579.1:0-49210 GCA_034211315.2 Aedes japonicus
TGGGGGCGTTCTGGACATCATTGAAACAATCTATGAAGTATGCTTTTCGACACACTCAAAGCTGTAATCGTAATTATATTACTTAAGGAGCCATAATACCAAATTACTTATACTACTTACAAAATTAGTTTTCACCTTTATCCAATTCAACTTAACCCGAATCTCCCCTAACACGTAATCCGTTCCTCAAACTGAAAATAAACAACAATTCATTTCCTGACTATCTACACTATTTTTCGAATAATTACATTGCACCAATCAATACTAATTTACCTCTATACTACAATTAACTTATTTCTCTATAGCTTCTAATAAACAAATTGAATTCACCGTATCTAACTTTTAATTTATTCTTCTACTGCGAAATTCTATTTTCCAATATGGCAGCGCCCTGTGTTTACATCGATCACGATCGACACTGACGTTTCTCTTTGTCGGGTTAGCCGATAACAAATCGTACGGAACACGTTCACGCGTTCAACCCTTTCAGTCCGGGTGTAACATCCTCCACCCCGTAAGCCCTGTTGCTGGTCCAAAACACTACAGGCTTACTATTACGCTCCAAGCTCCATAACGGCTAGTTTCGCGGTTGGCCTCCTTTTAACTCCTGAACTGGTTCGCACGACCACTGATCGCACTCTTCCGTCGCCTCCGGTGAAAATCTCCTCTACGACACCACGTTCCCAGCTATTTCGTTTCTCGGTGTCCGCAACGTACACTAGATCTCCGACTTCGATAGGCTTCTGTTCCTCAAACCACTTCGTCCTCCGGTTCATCGTAGGTAGATATTCTCGCTGCCAACGACTCCACACCTCACCGGCCAGATATTGTGCTTGGCGATAGCTACTGCGTAACCTGTCAGCTAGCTCTTCCGGCTGCCTTGACGGCATACACTCCCCTAAAGGATAGTTCCGTAAAAAGTGGTTTGGAGTGAGTGCTTCCGTGTCCTCTTGCACGTTAGTGGACACGTACGTCAAGGGACGAGCGTTAATTAAGCTTTCTGCCTCTACGAGCGCGGTTTGAAGGATCTCGTCCGTCAACCGCTCACCACCTGTAAAGGTTTTTAACGCTTCTTTCACCGAACGAACCATGCGCTCCCAGACACCACCCATGTGCGGCGCTGAGGGCGGGTTGAAGGTCCACTTGGTTTTAGCGCCCGTGAATGTGTCTGCGCACTCCGTGTTGATCTTTCGCACTTGTTCTATGAGATCTCTGCTCGCTCCTACGAAGTTTGTCCCGTTATCCGAAAATATCTCAATTGGACTTCCATACCTTTTAACAAACCTACGAATAGCCATTTCACAAGACTGAGTCGTCAGGTTGTGGACCACCTCCAGATGCACAGCGCGGACCGTCAGACACGTAAAGAGTGCAACCCATCGTTTCTCTCGTCTTCTGCCGATAGCCACTTCCAAAGGTCCGAAATAGTCCAAGCCAACAAATGAAAATGGGTGCAGCTTTGCTGCCATTCGTGGCCTAGGAAGCGGTGCCATCCGCGGTACCAGTGGTTTTGATTTTTGAATTTTGCACCACAAGCAGTCTCTCATGACCCTGTCTATCCTGGATCTCAATCCGGGAATGTAGAAACGTTGGCGTATTTCGTTAACCACAGTTTCTCGACTCCCGTGACCACACTCATGATGATACGCTTCTAGCAACTTGATCGTAACCAAGTGATTCTTTGGCAGGATTATTGGAAATCTTACGTCGAATGCTGCATACTCTGCAGCTTCAGTCCTTCCTTCCATACGTACTACACCGAACTCGTCCAGAAACGGTGATAGACGATATAAAAGGCTACTCTTCTCAATCGGTTTCTTCTGATCTTGTGGCAACTCGTCGTTCTTCATGAGCGTCTTTACTTCATCCGCGAACTCTTCGGCTTGCGCTACCCGCCATAAGTAATTTTCCGCTGCCAAGTATTCTTCTTGCCGTAGCGGGAGTATAACAGCCAGGAGTTTAACAGATGTCTCTCGAGATGACGGTAAGGCTTCTATTGCTTGTTTCTGAATTCTCTGTCGACAGTTAGAGATGAACCGATACATGGTGGCCACGGTCCTTACTAACACCTTCCATTTCGATATGTGCTCCATCCTGGACATCATGACATCTGGCAAGATTATTTCGTGCAATAATACACTTGCACGTAATTCTTCCTCTACTTCAACTGATTGGTGTTTTTGCTTGGGCCAGCACTCTTCCATTTGGTAAAGAAAGTCAGGTCCACGAAACCATCGACTGTTTGTTCTGATCTGGGTAGCCTTTCCCCATTTAGTGACATCATCTGCTGCATTACTTCTTGTGGGAACCCAACGCCAATCATCTGGATTGGCGACACTCAGTATCTCCCCAATTCGGTGAGCGACGAAGGGTTTATACCGTCTCGCGTCCGATTTTATCCATGATACGACAGCATTTGAATCAGTCCACAAAAAACACTTTGTCATTGTAAATGAATGATTTTCCAAGATCGTCCTCATCAATCTCGTTCCTAATACTGCGGCCTCTAGTTCTTTCCTGGGTATGGATAGGTATTGAAGCGGCACTACCTTTGCTTTCGCTTCTACGAAGGCACAATGAACACGCTCTCCTTCGGTGAACCGTAAATATGCTACGCTTCCGTAGGACTCATCTCCTGCATCAACAAACACGTGTAATTGAACAGTTCCGTATGCATCATGCCCCATTCCTCCGAGATAGCACCGAGGAACACATACATTGTTTATCAAAGGGAATAACTCTGTCCATCTCAGCCATCGTTGGTAATGTGTTTCTCCTAGTTTTTCATCCCAGCCGATGCCACTGCGCCACAAATCCTGCATTAGAACACGTCCATGAACCAACAACGGCGCCAGAAACTGCTTCGGGTCGAACATGCTCATGACGCATCTACGTGCAATTCGTTTCGTGGGCCAAGCTCCCTCCTCAACGTACGGTCTCAAATCATCCCTAATATCGGTGGAAAACACAAAGCAATCATTTTCCGTTTGCCATATCACCCCAAGCACTCTCGCTGTTTTAGAAGCAGTTACATCTAACGACTTTACCACCATGGGCTCGGTTTCACCAAGTCCTTCTAATACCTTCGATGAATTGCTCACCCAGTTTTGAATCTCAAATCCACCGTCAGCATGCACCTTTCTTACTTCCTTTGCTAGCATCAACGCTTTCTCCTCTGTATCTGCACTGTCAAAATAGTCATCGACGTAATGCTTCCGAATCACGGCTTCCGCCGCTTCAGGATACTGGTCAACATGTTCTCGCGCGTTCAGATTTTTGACAAACTGTGCTAAGTAAGGAGAACAGCTAGCCCCGAATATAAGCACGTTCATCACGTAAACATCAGGTTCACGGCTTGGATCCGAACGAAAAAGAAATCGCATGGCCTGGCGATCCTTCGGTCGTACCATAATCTGATGAAACATTTCTCGGATGTCACCTCCAAATGCCACTTTCCGTTCTCGAAAACTATTTAGCACCGTACACAACGAAACGACCAGATCAGGTCCAGTCAGCAGCGTATCATTCAATGAAACACCGTTGGATTTCGCCGCAGCGTCCCACACCATCCTAAACTTTCCAGGTTTCTTCGGGTTGATAATGAAGTTCAATGGTAAGTACCAAGTTAGTTTTGCGGGTGTCTCCAACAATTCACGATCTGTGGCCTTGTGAGCATAGCCCTTGGCGATGTATTCCTCTATCTGTTTTTGCAGAATGTCACGAACTCCTGGGTTTCTGTCCATGCGTACTTCTAGATTTCTTAATCTCTTCAATGCCATCCGGTAACTGTCTGGAAATCTGGGCTCATCTTCTTTCCATGGAAGGCATGTCTCAAATCGCAATCCCACACGCTTCGTTGACAGCTCTACGAGCTCTCGTGCACGTTGGTCTTCCTTCGATTCTAGCCGTATTGGTGAGACTCCCACTGCCTCGAGTTGGAAACTGTCTCGCATCATTTGATTCAACTCTCTATCCGTCTGACTACGTTCTTCGCAGGAACAGTGATGATGGCCTAGGAAGTGCACATTTGTAACGACGTTCGGACGCGGCCCGTAAACCGTCCAGCCTAGCGGACATCTTACAGCGATCGGCTCTCCTGTCTCTCCTACTCTAGATTCTAGAGGAGCGATGAGGTGTATATTATCAATCCCAATCAATATCTTCGGCGCTTGCAAGGCATAACTTGGGATCTCAATATCCTTTAGGTGATGGAACTCTTCAATGAACTGCCTTGAATCTAGCTATTGCGCCGGCAGGTCTAGCTTACTCACAGTCCTCCCTGCACGTAGATCGAACTTCTTTGATTGGTTTCTTCCAGAAATCAGCACGTCCACTTTCTTTCGTCCAACACATTTTCAGCGGTTCACATGGTCGATGAGCGAAATTGATGATCCCTCGTCCACTAATGCTAAAGCTTCTGCTTCTTTGCCATCGTAATAAAGCGTCACTGGAACTATGCGAAACATCACTGTTTTGTTTGGTAGACGATGGCTATTGCAACGGGCCTCCGTCCTAGATGTTCCTTCACTTACCGCAGGATGTAGCAACGGGTGATGCTGTTCATTGCAATCTTCATCATCGCACCGAATCTTCGACCTACATTGTGAATTTCCGTGATTGTAGAGACACAGCGGACACAGCTCTCTGCGTTTCACAATTCTCCATCGGTCTTCCAGACTTTTGTTCCGGAACTCTCGGCAATCTCGACCGATGTGTCCAGGTTTCTGACAGATAGAGCAGCTTATTTCTTTCTTCGGTGAAAACTGCACCTGGGAAGTCAGTGGCCTTCTGTCAGGAACATGTTTTGGTGGCTCGTCTGGAAACTTGCGGTAATGCTGATCAGATTTACAGTGACATGACCTTTGGTCCTCCTCCGTTGAGTAGACGAACCCTTTAGCTTTCGGTTTTTCCCGCTTCTTCAACGACAATCCATCCATCCTTTCAAACGTTACCTCTAACGCCTTATCTACCAATTCCTCCATAAATCTTCCAAAAGTTTTCAGATCGACCACCTGTGACCGACGCTTATACTCCACCCACTGCATAGCGTAGCTCGATGGAAGCTTCTGTATCAAACTCTGCATGAGCATAGGATTTTTCAAATGATCGGTAAGCTTCGAAACCTCGAGATGTTGTGTGAACTCCTCAACTGCACTGCCAAACTCAATTACGGACTCCAAATTCTCCGAATCTGGACCTTCGAGCTTCTGGATCCGGTGTGCCAGCAACGTTGACAGAATCTCTGGGTTGCCGAACCTTCGGCGCAGCTTCTCAATAATGGTTGGCACGTTATCTGGTAGAAGCAGACGGTTCCGCACAAGATCTAGGGCCTTTCCCTTCAAGGCTTCCTGAAGCCTCACGAGGTTCTCCGCATTGGTGAATCCGCATGACAAATTCGCCTGTTCATATGCACTAATGAACAGTGGCCAGTCCTCCGGGCAGCCTGAAATTGTTTCGGAAACACCTGTCGCGACGCAATCTGAAGTTGCGTTGGTACTTTCATCATATTGAAAGTCCTTTTTTGTTTATTGACTCCTTGTTCCCTTTCTTCCTCGCTGTTCCTAGACGTAATTGAAGACAGTTTGGTGCAAGATTCCTTTTCTCCAGCAGCGGCTCTCTTATTATTGTCGTTAGCATGCCTTGGTATAGCTGAATAATCGTTTTCGCATTGTGACATCCAATCGTTCACTCTTTCTCTGTAGTCAACGTCAACATCTTCTTGTTCGTGTTCTTGTTCTTCACCGGCTACTGACTCCTCTTCGACGACTTTCGATAGTTCTAGCAGTTTCTCCAGCTCCTTTTGTTGACGTTCGATCTGTTTTTGCTTCACTTCCAAGATCCTAAGCTGATTCTCCTCGGCAAGGGTTTCCAGACGACCTTTCTGCGTAAGCTCTTCAATTTGTTTCAACGCCCAGTCACGTTTTGAACTTGTCGACTTCATGCTTCCACTTTTCTGTGAACTCGCAACACTTTTGTGACTGGCTACTTTACTACTAGTTTTTGCTACTTCACTGCGCACGGAATGATTTGAATGTGCCGTGGTAGTAGTTCCCCCACTTTCGATTGGGATGTCCCTATCGCTATCTGAGAAACCTCCTTAATTTTATTATTCTTATTCTGGCCTGCAGACTGCCCCGTATTGTTACTACCTGTTTTCTTTGCTGTTCGAGATGGTTGAACGCGAGTGGCTCCCGGCTTTCCCAATGATTCGCGAGCCGATAAATCCTCTCCGAGGCACTTACGGCAGAACCAAGCTAGCTCCGCTACGCTCTGGTTTACTCCAACACACGAATAGTGGTACCATCGCTTGCACCGGCCACATTCCACCATATCATCATAGTTTTCATCTTGGTCACAACACAGATAAGCCATCATTACGGGTAATTTTCTTTGAGAATATGTTGGGGGCGTTCTGGACATCATTGAAACAATCTATGAAGTATGCTTTTCGACACACTCATAGCTGTAATCGTAATTATATTACTTAAGGAGCCATAATACCAAATTACTTATACTACTTACAAAATTAGTTTTCACCTTTATCCAATTCAACTTAACCCGAATCTCCCTAACACGTAATCCGTTCCTCAAACTGAAAATAAACAACAATTCATTTCCTGACTATCTACACTATTTTTCGAATAATTACATTGCACCAATCAATACTAATTTACCTCTATACTACAATTAACTTATTTCTCTATAGCTTCTAATAAACAAATTGAATTCACCGTATCTAACTTTTAATTTATTCTTCTACTGCGAAATTCTATTTTCCAATATGGCAGCGCCCTGTATTTACATCGATCACGATCGACACTGACGTTTCTCTTTGTCGGGTTAGCCGATAACAAATCGTACGGAACACGTTCACGCGTTCAACCCTTTCAGTCCGGGTGTAACAGTCTTAAAGAACGGATGACGGAAAGATAGGGAACAGTCGACTCGGATTCTTAGCACTTTTACTGAGGACCTCTGTTTAATGTGGTGCCCTCCAAGAGCGATTGGCGTGGCCAGTGACCGATGGTTGCTGCCACAGATGTGGGTGAAGCTGCATTTTTAAGCTGCGGTGACAGCTGGAAGCTAGAGGCTGAGGTCCAGTTCTCAACTAGTCGTACCGCTTTTCCTAGTTTTTTCCGCAGGCCGATCAGTGTGCTTCTCACGGCCATCAGAACGATGTCATCCGCATTTGAACGCATATGAAAATACCCGCCGGTAATTTTGAGAAGATCCCAATTTTAAGTTACAATCAACTCGAAGAGAATGTAGAATATAACATTTTTTTGTGATTTATAATTTTTTGATTTCAATAAAAATTAGACTATTTTTGCTACTCTCAACTCAAAATAACTCCAATTAAGTTTAAATGAACTTCAGAGTCGATTTTCCAGTTAATAAACAGTTTGTACATTTCCGATAAGCTCTACATACAGTCTTCCATACATTTGAGAATTTATTCTTTCTTTATTTCAATTCTGACTCTCGATACAGCACTCATCAAATCCTGAGCTGGCTTAACTTCCCTTCTGAAAGAAAATATGACCAGAAATTCTTTCTCCTCGGAAAAATCTCACCAAATTCGGGTATGACTCACTGCAATCGCATTCAAAGGCTCCATACAATTATGCTTAATTTTTGCCTCAACTATTAACAAAATTCCAACTAAGACCTTTCTTTTTTCATCATCACTCAACAGGCACACAACCCAAAAACAAAGCTTCCCTACGTGTCGATTTACCAATTTCAATAATTTAAATAATTTATCATGTTTGACTCTTTTCTACCGTGAGACTTTTTTCATTCCTGCGTAGGTTTCTTCTAGCAGCAAGTGCATAATTTTTCACACTTTACCCTCTGCCAAGTCTTGTCACCCACGCTGCTTTTCCAGATCGATCTCTCCCTGAAAATAGACGTGTTTACCATTTCAACTCGTACTTTTGCCATAAATCAAAACGCAGAGGAAAATTTATGCACGGGAACGTTCGTCCAGTGCTAGGTTCCTTCAGAGAATTTGGAAGCGAAAACGTAGAAATAAGGATGAGGTTAACTCGAACCTCCTCACGTACAAAAGGCGATTTGCTACTTCTCCAGGATTCCCATCGTACCTCGGTTTCGCTTGATCAAAGCTAGTGAGAAGCGATAGATTTGAGTGGGTCTCGGATGGCATTGAAGACAAAGCCCATATATCCTAGTAGCGCAAAGGATTCGTTAATCTTTTTTGTTGTCATCACGTTCCGAAATTACTGGATGGGTAAAGGAGGTGCTGAACAACCATTGCTTCGCTTGTTTTACCTACATTTTTTGAGGCTCGGTTTACGAAAGATCAAGAGATCAAGCAGAAACAAAAATACATGAAATCCTATAGCTTACCAAACATTTGCAACTAACTGGAAAAACAAACAATGCTGATTGGAACTGCATGTACACAGAAGGGACACAAACAGGAGGGAAAAACATTGGAATTGGTAAAAAAAAATTCAAACCTTGAGCTGGACACTGGAGAGATCAGCCGAAACCAGGAGACAGGTAAATCAATTAGCTTCGAACGTGTTTATTTAAGATAATTGCCAAAGCTTTTGTTCGGTCATGTGCCAGGGAACTGTGTGTGGGAATTTTTACAGTACATTGTAGTTTAATTATATAAACTTTTTCAATGTTACATGAAGCTTTTTATTTGGCGTTGTAGCATAAATGAGTGGATGCGAACAGCTGTATTTCTCACAGAGATTGTGAAAAACTAGTAGTCCTTGTCAGGTATTTTCATCATTGCGGCTATTTTTTTAGCTATGATGATTTAAAATATGTAGTAATTATTCGTTTGAATTTGAATTGATTGAAGTAGACCAAACCATTAAAAATATGTACTTGTGAATGTTAATGTTATTAATTGCTGATTTTGCGAAAATGGTTCACATATCTCATAAAAGTGTCGACACTATTGTGCCACTCCTTCCACAGCTCAGAATAGGGCTATGGGATGTTTTGTAATTCTAGCACTTTCATTCGGTCTGTGTACCAAGAATGTCGTAAATTCTGCGCAAACTAACATATAAAGGTGTATTCGATAAAAAAAGCATACAGAAAATCTTCTGTAACTTTTGAATCATATGAGTAAAAAACCTAGAAATTTGAGTAGATCTTATCCATAGTGTATTATTTACATCTGCCAAGTTTCATAGTTATACATTCAGTAGGATCCAGTCATGTCGTCGAAACAAGAAATTGTCCGTGAGAAAACTCACAATCAAAATCCAGGGGCGTCCCTTTTTGTGCCAAAGGATATGAACCCACCAAATTCACCGGAACTTCGTCCAATTGAAAAATTCTGAGCAATTATGAAAACGGAACTTCGCAAACATCCCAAAACTATAAGAACAGAGCTAGAATTGAAGAAAATTTGGGTAAAAACAACAAAAACACTGGGAAAATCGGTTGTACAAAATTTGATGGGTGGAGTGAAAAGGAAGATGCGGGCATTCGGGATGGGAGACGAAATTGAATAAAACAAAAGTTGTAAATCAAAACTCATTAGTAGTTCTTTATTCTCTGAAAATTTTAAGAAAATCCGATAATCAGTTTAATTTTGATGAGTATATATGTGTGTGCCATTTTTATCGAATACACCCTTTATCACTCCTCTTCCGATGAATCTAGAAGCTTTCAGCAAACTCGTCCATTTTGGAAGACTATGACCAGTTCAAACTTTCCCGCTCTTAAATTTCAGCCAGACAAGCAGTCTCCAAAGATATGCCAATATTTCAAGCCAAACATTGCATTAGGTAACATGTAACATTTGTGTCAAATCGAGAAAAATAGGATTGAAAATTTTGATTTTTTTTAAATCGTAATTGTAAATTAACCATGTAATCTTTAATTTTTGCATGGTTTTCAACGTAAGCCATAGTCAATATCACAAAGAAAAAGTTGGTTTTGAAGTTTACTATGATTCTAGTTGTGTAATTGATACATTTGTTACTTATGACCTATTGCATTTACATTTGTAGATTGAACCTATGAGATTTTTCTTCTGTCAAGTTAGAATGTACATTAGACTTTTTTGATTGCGATAATGACTAATCAAAATATGTTCACAAAAGCTTCCTGCTACCTTTATTTTTGTACTCTTGTACCGCCTGAACTTTGCAATTAGCAAAAATTCAAATAAAATAAGTTCAAATAAAAGTAGTCTATTATATTTGAGAACCCCAACAACTGGCTATATATTAATTCAATCTGATTATTGTATCACGTTCACTTATTACTTCAAATACTTGTTCTTAAGAGTAAATGGCAAGAGTTAGTGTACAAACTGTATGAACTTATGGTTATTTTAGACACACATATATGACATTAAAACTCCTGGTTTACATATCACGCAAATCATTCTTTTTATACTTAGTTTACTTACTTTAGTATCTTGGGGGATCTTCTAGGAATGGGTGCCTAGCGATGGTAATTTGTAATTCACCCAGCAAATAGGTTTCAAAACAGGCATAAAAAATGTGTCAAAATGAAACAAGGATGAAACTAGCTTACCGTGCAACACCGTGCAATAACGGATTAACGCATCTAATTTTGTTATTCTTTGTGCCTGCTACAACGCAACAAAGCTCACATTAGAAAATAAGATGCATTGGTCCTCTATTGATTAAGGCTTGTGCCGATTTGTACGATTGTCGATTGAATAAATATGTAACCGATGTTGGGGTTCTCAAATATGATGGGCTACTGTTTGCTAAATGCAAGAATTAGGAGGTTCAAGAGTTCAACAATAAAGCTAATACAGAATTACTGTGAACATTATTTTACTAGAGTATACCGCAATCACAATAGTCCAATGTACATTCTAACTTGGCAAAAGACCAATCTAACAGGTCCAATCTACAAATGCAAACGCAATAGGTCCTAAGTAACGAATGTATCAATTACATGCCTAAAATCACCCTAAATACCAAAGGCAACATTTTCTACATAATCCTGACGACGTTTTACGTTGAAAATCTTACATAAATTAAAGATTACACAATTGAGTTGCTATTACGATTTGAATAAAGAATATTGAAATTGTCGATCCTATTTTTTCGATTTGAGATAAATGTTGCTTAAAGCAGTTAAATATTATCCATCCAAACGAAGAACTTTTAGCTTGTTTTCATTCTTCGAACAATCAGAACACGCGTTTTGAGAAGAAAACATGTAAGTCCTATGTACATCTGTAAAAATTTTAGACAAACATTGTACGTTGGACAAGCGATGACAAAAGTTCAATGTACAGAGCTGTGTTTTATCAGTTTTGTTATTGCTCGTATATTCAATTTTTTTTTTTTAATCTAAGAGCATAATTTCAAAATAATTCATAGAAAAGCAATGGATTTCTTTCCGAATCGATATTCAACTCGATTTTGTTTATATTGTTACTTAGGACCTTATGCAATGTTTGGCTTGATTTTCTGGCAAGTCCAGTCTTCCTATCCATGTGTAACCGAACGACTTCGATGAGCGGATTTACGGAGAACGAAATCATCGTTCGACAGTAAAAGAGTTTAAAAGGTAGAGCCTACTAAAGGGCGATACGGTCAAAATTTGGTCAATATCAACTTGACGTATTTCTTTCAATTTTGCATTTAAAAAACCTGAACACCCCTCATTTTGAAGGTGTGTGTGTGTAGAATGTTGCTCCTATTTTGATTTTGGAATTCACTCTTCAGTTGTCAAAATGCTGTCCAAGCAAGAAGAGCAGCGTATCAAAATTTTGCTCGCGCATCGCGAAAATCCGAGCTACTCGCACGCAAAGTTGGCAAAATCGCTAAAAGTTGCCAAATCAACCGTTACAAATGTAATTAAAGTGTTTGGGGAACGTTTGACGACAGCCAGGAAGTCTGGATCGGGGGGAAATCGAAAACCGGAAGCCGCTGAGACGACAAAGAGAGTTGCCGGTAGTTTCAAGCGAAACCCTAACCTATCTCTCCGAGATGCCGCAAATAAGCTGGGTGTATCGTCTACAACCGTGCATCGAGCCAAAAAACGAGCCGGACTATCGACTTACAAGAAGGTAGTGACTCCAAATCGCGATGATAAACAAAATACGACGGCCAAAGCGCGATCCCGGAGGCAGTACATGACGATGCTGACGAAGTTTGACTGCATGGTAAAGCCGACTACAAGCAGCTTCCGGGACAGGAGTTTTATACGGCAAAAGGAAGGGGAAAGGTAGCAGATATTTTCAAGCACACGAAACTGTCAAAGTTCGCAAAGAAATATCTGGTTTGGCAAACCATCTGTACCTGTGGCTTGAAAAGCAGCATTTTCATAGCTTCCGGGACTGTCAACCAAGAAATTTACGTGAAAGAGTGTTTGAATAAACGTCTGCTGCCTTTCCTGAAGAAACACGGTTGTTCCGTACTGTTTTGGCCGGATTTGGCATCTTGCCATTACGGTAAAAGGCCATCGAGTGGTACGCCGCCAACAACGTGCAGGTAGTTCCCAAGGACAAGAACCACTCCCAACACGCCAGAGCTCCGCCCAATTGAGAAATACTGGGCTATTGTCAAGCGGAACCTAAAGAAGACAAAAAAACTGCTAAGGACGAGCAGCAGTTCAAGGCAAATTGGCTTTCTGCGGCGAAGAAGGTGGACAAGGTGGCTGTACAAAATCTGATGGCAGGGGTCAAGCGTAAGGCCCGGCAATTCGGATTTGGAAAAGCGGAAGCCTAACTGAATATTTTTCCTGAATTTTATACTAATTGAACTTGAAAAAGAAATTTAATTTGATTTTTTAAATAAACGATTTCACCGATTTACACGCGTTTTCCCTTGACCAAATTTTGACCGTATCACCCTTTAAGCAGTAAAAAGTCGCCTAATTCAAAGTGCGATGGCAAGTTATGGTTTCTGAAGTTGGTTTGTGGGATAGGAATGGATTATACCAACCTTGGGAAGCTCCTTTTGGAGATTGCCTTCAACTCCCTAGACGAATACCTCCTGCTGTACCAGACGACTCGTACCGATTGACTCAAATCTATTTTCTGCCTCCTTTGATTCGGATATTGATGGGAATGATTAGTCGTTTCTTTGCGAAGCCGCAATTCGAAATAGTTTCCTACTGATTGTTGGTGTCAGTGTCAGTGATTGTTGGTGTTTTGGTTGGCACAAAGCCTCCTATCGTTCCCCGGTATTATGTGATCCACTATCGAATTGATGATGGCGTTCCAACCGCCGGTTCTAGCTTCAACTCAGTGCCAAAGCTTCTCAAGTAACATTGTCAAAACCATCCAGCTTTACCAAGTTTTATTAGAGTTTTATGAAAGCCACTAGAAATCAATTTGGTTTTATTATGGTACAACAGATGCTAATAGGTTTCATATTTTAGTCAGGTTTACAACGATCTTAAAACCTTGTTTTCTTAAATGCCTTTCACTCCTATCAAAGGTTTTATTACGACTTTATGAACTCGTAAACTCATTCATATTTTCTTATTATGGTCAGTTGAAAAAGCAGTCAAGAACCATTTGTCTCCATCAAAAGCATCAAACGGCAAATTGGCATTGAGGAAATCACCAAATGACCAAATAGTTTTATAGTAGTCATTGCGAAAAAAGGTGGTTTTTGGCAAAACTGTGATTTTTTCCAATCGCCATTTGAAATATAAGAAACTATTACAATGTAGAAAAATAAATGCACAAATTTTCAATGCAATGCAAATAAACTGAAGATCGAAGACCAATTTTGGCATGCTCTTAGAATACCATATTGAATTCCATCAGTTTTCAGGTAATTTTTGATCAATTTATCGCACATATCTGTTTTAATTTTTTTTTTGTTCTTTTAAACTCACATAATTTCCAAGGCGCATTCATTTTCGATTCATATCGTACCAATATTCACCATAAAATTGAATGCGCATATGTTTTAAAACTTGATACGCTGTGAAAAACTCAATTTGTTTCGGATGTTTTGCTATACAACATAATTTCTCGCAATACTAGAACTGTTTTCTAGTTATTATTAACTGCTAAATGAATCAGAAGAGCAGAGAATCGAACAAAGCAATACAACAAAAGCTAACCACAAAAGCACAGTGAAGTTTGACAGCTGTAGCCATTTGGCCGTAGGCTGGTTTGCATGGCAGCCAATAGGTTTTATGAAGGTTCCCAAGTGGTCATAACATCTTTCACTAGAACATTTTTAAAATCTTTATGGTCCTATGAAGGTTTTATTAACTTGTTTTCACAGCCGTCTAAAGAGTAGAGCCACTTTGTACATATTTCGGCTTTAAAGAAGAATAAAGGAAGCGGTAGAACAAAACAGTTTCGAATGTAGTTTTATCAACATAGCTGAGAGGATGGCCGGCATAAAACTAAAATTGTTACTTGGGTTTCGTATTGTCCTCCGATACCGTAATTGGATGAATTTCATCGAAAAGACCTCACCCACTCAATTGCCTTCAATTTAGCTAAATCGAGAAATCTTGGGCCTATATTAGGCGGAAGCTACCAAAAACTGGAAAAGTGACTCGAAATGCTGCAGATATGAAGCAATTGTGGAATGAAATAGCCACTCTTGTTGACGAACAAAATATCCTAAAGATGATGCGAGAGCTTTCAGATAATTAGTGAGCCTTATCTTCGGGTGTGTATTATCTCATCAAAGGAATAACATTTCAAAAGGTTTATAATAATGACTCATTATACACATTCCTACTTCGAAAAAAGTACGTTTAACAGATCGTTTGCATGATTTGTCAACTCCAAATAACGTTGTAACACCAACTGTCATTTATCTGTATAATTTAAATAATCTTTTTGAGCAGCAATTTGCAATCCGTTTGGTCGCTTCACCATCGTCCATCGTCATTACTCCGTCATTTCCATCGATAATGCAGGAATACCACATACCGCAAACACTTCATGGAAAAGACGTCGAGGTTTCCAATTCCCTTTTTCTCGCGTACGAGTTTCTCCAGGAAACCTTACCAGAATATGAAATCAGTAGTTCCGTGTGCGACATCGAGCTGATCGATCCGAAAATGACCAGCTTGTGCCAGACTCGTGCTCTGCCCACCCGGTTCCATGTGTACAGCCGGACAGAAGTGTGGCATGACGGGGTACCCGGAGTTGGTTGCGTCAACCTGTCCACGGAAGAGGCACGCGGTGGCCGTGGCCATGTCATCCCTTTCGCCAGCTGCAACATTTGCTCGCGCGCCGCAGTCGTTCATCACGGCATAGCTGTAGTCCCGAGCAAAGAAATGAACGTCCCGTTGTTGTCATGAATAATTTACGTAACTTGATTGAAATGAAATTACACGAGAAATTAAAAATTAATTTGATCAAACAGAGCGAGAGACAGAGCCGGGGAGTTCGTAGAAGCCGACCAGAAAAAAAACTGCCAGTCGGAAAGAACCTGACCGTGTTTGCTTCGTGCAGTTTGTGCTTGAAATATTTAATGACTGATTGCCAACTGCAGCACAACAGTTGAGGAATTCTACCTTCTGGACGGTTCCGTTCGGGACAGCAAAGCTCAAGTCCCCTCTTTAAGTATGTCGGTCGGTCATCGTTCGCAAAAATTTCCAATCGCTCGCTTTGGAAGAAGACCGAAGTCAGGGGCTGATGAACTGTGTCGAATGAAAATGTGGAAATTGGAACCGTTAATTTTTTTCCCCCATTCCCGAGGACGCACAGTGAACAATTCCGGCGAAAATTCAAAATAATCATTTGGTAATATTCAAAACATTCGTAACACAAGCAACACAAACAACACAAGCAAAAGAACGATAGGAAGTTTTCATCTCCCGGATTTTTTTGATCTGAGAACCATTCACCGTGCTAAATTAGGGTAAAAGTAGCTCTTTTTCTCACGCGGTTATGATCGAACACCTGTCGCTAGATGGCAGGGATGGAGGAAAGTCTTTGTAATTTTTCCGCCCTCAAATGTTCGATTGAGGAAAAAAAAACAACCGAAACTCTCCAGGCTTGAAAATTACCCCTACCGCGCATAAAGCAAACACGCACGACACGACCTTTGATGTGGACGCCGCCGACCGCTAATTCAATTCCGCCGAAAAATTATTTCAAATTCTTCACCGCTGCGTCGTCATTATTGTTTGATTCGCCTCTCTCTCTTGGAAAAGGTTGCGTAGGTTTAATACCTCCGTCGTTGTCTTTTTCGGCCGGGGAGGGAGGAAATGGATAGAAATTCATATCTCGCATTTGTTTTAAAAACTATTAACCAAACGCACACGTCCGTCACGAAGGCGATTTTAATGAGACGACTTATTTGTTTATGCGCCATTCTTAACGGGGCTCATATTTTAATGCCTTTTTGTTCCGACGTCATGTTGAAGAACTATCTTGGGAGAAAGGGGCTGCACCGACAATTCACCGTGGCGGTCCGGTTCATATTGGGTCCTAGGAAAATTTGAATATGAATTAAAGCGTGCGCATGCGGTTTCACGGATAGGCGTGCGGAAGATTAATTATTGTATCATGAGCTGACATTAACAAACAAAGGGTCATTGTTAGGGTGGAGAAACAAAATATTAGGCTGCATGTGATACGTTTGCAGCGTCGGAAGTAAGGCGGCTATCACAATCGCGTATCGTGGCCACTTGCCACTTCCATGGAAAATGCTTTCTTCCGTCAAGCTTCGAATGCTGGATTGCGTTTCACATGTTATAAGTGCAGTGAATGTAAGAGCAGGTAGTTGCGGTTAGGATTTGTTTGTTTGATTCACCACAGAAAGCATACGAGGGAATCAGCGCACTAAACTCGCGTTAAGCCTTTGTCGAAAATAATATGGGAGCATCAGGGATCGTCTAGATTGATTTTCTATTGAAAACCAAAAACCATTTGGGAATAAACGGAAGCAAAATTGGAGAGTGATACAGGAAGAAGCTATCAGAGTGTTTGTGACAATGTATATGTGTATGTAAGGTAGCACCATCCCTTCTAAAACCGACTCTTGTGTGCATCTTCCTTATAAACAAGATAAATTTGAGTTACCGGTCTGAGTTAACAGTAACGCAGTATGATGGGCAAGAAACGAGAGGGGTAGACCTGTAAGCAGATACACTCACAAGAAATCCACGGGAACTTAAGAATCTCCTTTCAAAGATACGATCCAACAAATCGGATAACCTGATCAGCAATACTTATTAAGCTTTCCATAATATAGTATGTTAAGAAGGGCGCGTCACACTCACTGGAAATGTTGGAGAAAAATACTCCTTGACTCCGGTGATCACACCACTGCATTGTTCAATTTCAGCTCAAATGATACCCAAATGTTCCCTCCTAACCCAGTAAGGAGTGTATCGAAAATAAGATATCCACAAACTTTCTTTCAAATTATGTTGAAAACCGATATTTTATTGGCAGCATAATTAATCATCAATTAAAAAAAAGATTTGAGCAATAAAACATGAAAAAAGAGCCACTAAGTTATTAAGGCCTGTGCCAACAAACAATGTGTGATCAGCAATAAAAATTTAGAAATGAGCAATAAAAGATGAGAAAAGATCTTCGGATAATCTAATTGAGAGCGGTAAATCTGTCAAATAAAGCAACAGCTATTAGTATATGTGCAATTAAATATGGCATAATTTCCGCCAATTGATGTAATTTGAGCACTAAACTACTCGCATATATCTTTGAATTGTATAGGATTTTCCCATAAAAATAGCAATATGAGTAATAAATAACGGAATAACCACAACTAAAAAACTCAAATGTCCTGAGTAGTAGATACAGCAACCCATCTTTAAATTCAAAAATAATTTGGAATCGTGAAAACTTTCCCATGAAATAATCAAAAACATTATTAAAAACTGAATAGGTTCCAGAGAGCAGAAAACAGATTCATGCATAAAATTGGAAATGAGCCATTAAAATTTATGATGTGTTTCAGGGCAAATTAAAAATTTCCATATGGAAGTGGTCAAATAATGGAAGAGGTAAAATGTGCAATAGACAATGAAATTTTTGCAAATGGACTTATGAACGTGTAGAGGAAAGGCTTGTAAGATGGAACGACTTGTAAGATGGAACAGCGCCACTTTTGACATTCGCTAATTCGCTATAACAACACAATCGCGCTGACAAGTGTTAACCTCATTTTTTACTATTCTTCAATTTTCATTTGCTTTTGGAGTGAATACACTCATTCGATTTGGCTCTTTCAGGTTTCAATGTTCGAAAGTGTTGACATAATTAAAATAGCAATTATTTCTTGTGCTTAGTGAGTGGAAATTTCCTATCGATATTAAAAGGTTAACATTTGTATTGGCTAGTATTTTTGGTGTATTTTTATGATCCATGGCATTTCCAAACAAATCGTAAAGTTAAACAATTTTTGATGTTTTGTGTTTATGGCGTCATGTTTGTAAAATGGAGCTTGTAAGATGGAACACATTTTTTTTTCGTTTTAAAACATATGAATGATATTTTCTTCTGGAAATGCCATGGAATCAACAATATATTTTTTAAAATTGCAATTTTCGATGGATTTCGGAAAAAAGCCATATTTTTTTTGATAACTATAAATAATCAACTATAATTTAGAAGAAAAATTAGTAATCTCCATTTAATTCCAACTACCTTTGCTTATCTTCGACAGATACGCGTATTTCGTCTACAATGTGCAGACTTCTTCAGTGTCTCGTACTAATAACTCGAGTTATTAGTACGAGACACTGTCGATAACAGTCGAGTTATTAGTACGAGACACTGAAGAAGTCTGCACATTGTAGACGAAATACGCGTATCTGTCGAAGATAAGCAAAGGTAGTTGGAATTAAATGGAGATTACTAATTTTTCTTCTAAATTATAGTTACAAGTATTCCACTAAACAGCTCAAACCCTCAAGGATTTATAAATAATCAGTTGCGTAGGCAAACTTGGAGCCTCTTAGTTCCTCTTTCGAACAATTTTCGAAAAAATAAAAACTATACATGTTACGAGCAAAAAACGAATCGTGTTCCATGTAACAAGCCATTTTTTGAAATTGTAATTTTCGGTGGATTTCGAAAATAGGCCATAATTTGTTTTTTGATTACTATAAATAATCAGTTCCTTAAGCAAAGTTGGAGCCTATTAGTTCTTCTTTCGAAAAATGTCTTTAGATTCGCTCAAAAATAAAAATTATACATGTTACGAGCAATAACCTGATCGTGTTCCATCTTACAAGCCTTTCCTATATATTCCAAATAAGAGTTATTGAGCTTATACAATTGATATTTATATCAAATGATATGTTGAGTTTTCCAATAATCATAAGACTGTCGCTTGTATGGAGAAAAAAAATTGTGGGTGTGGAAGATCATTTAATGTGGTCACTACCTATAAATACGGTTGAAAAATATATCCAGGCCAAAGGAAAGTACAGAAATCAAATGTCCAGGTGCATAAATCAAAACAACAATCCGAAATAAAAAATATGAACAATTTTATAATATAAAGCACCATTAAGAAAAAGACTACTCATTTGAATGGCTTGCATTTTTCAAAGCAGATTGGTAACAACGCCAGTAAAATCTTATTATTTTCGAACATAATTCGTCGTTCAAACGTCCTTGTACTTGATCCACTCATCCACCACACCGCGATTACACACAGTCAGAAGCCTGAAACATGTAAAACATCGCAACTTACTCTAATATTGGGCGGTTCCCGATGCAATCTCTGGGAAACAACAATTAGCCCTTTCGGATGATCGAAGTGCCGTTCGGATGAATTTGTCCTAAAGCACATCACAACTTTTTTTGGCTCATTCCCAATTTTATGCATGCCTTTATTTTCTGCTCTCTGGAACCCATTTAGTGTTTAAATGGTGTTTTTGATTATTTCATGGAAAAGTTTTCACGATTCCAAATTATTTTTGAATTCAAAGATGGGTAACTGTATCTACTACTCAGGACATTTGAGTTTTTTTTATTGTGGTTATTCCGTTATTTATTGCTCATTTTACTATTTTTATGGGAAAATCCAATAAAATTTCAAGACATATGCGAGTAGTTTAGTGCTCAAATTACATCATTTGGTGGCAATTAAGCCATATTTAATTGCAAAAATACTAAAAGCTGTTGCTTTATTTGACAGATTTACCGCTCACAATTAGATTATCCGAAGATCTTTTCTCATCTTTTATTGCTCATTTCTAAATTTCTATTGCTGATCACACATTATTTGTTGGCACAGGCCTTAATAACTTAGTGGCACTTTTTTGATTAATTGGTGCTTTTTCTGAATTACTAAGTGCAGGTTAATATTTTAGCCTATTTTATTCATACAAAAAATTGATCCTTTATTGTACGAGGTTAAACTTGAACATAATGACCGGATGAAATTTCAGTTATTCCTTCATTTCGAATTTTCGAACTTTGAATCGAATGCTCTTTATCAAGTTCCGGACAAGTGTTGCATCGCATTTTTTGGACGCTTGAGCCCAAATTTTTTTGAACTCCTGCATGTTCCTAGCTGCTTTACCGATCTTCTTGAAGACCCTCTTCACGATTGCCCAGTTCCACGATTGCGAACGTTCCATGGGTCGAAGTTGAGGGCAATTTGGTGGATTGATATTTTTCTCAACGAAATCTATACCCTCTTCCGCAAGCCAATTGAGAGTGGTTTTGGCATAGTGAGCCGACGCTAAATCCGGCCAAAACATAGAGGTGTACTATGCTTCTTATATAAAGGCAATCTCTTTCGGAGACACTCAGATCGATAGATTTCCGCATTTATAGTTCCGGTAGTGTAAAAAATGGTTGACTTCAAACCACAGGAACATATTGCTTGCCATACCAGTACCTTTCGACCGAATTTCTCCACTTGAATCGACCTGTCCGCATCGCTCACATCCTCCCCAACGACGGCAGTAAAGTATTGTGGACCTAGAAGGGTTTTTGAGTCCTCCTTTACATAGGTCTCATCGTCCATCAAAACGCATGCATCCGGACGCTGCAAAAGACGCGAATACAATTTCCGGGCCCTTGTTGCTGCTCGCTTCTTCTGTTCTGCACTTTGTTTCGAGATTTTCTGCTTCTTGTAGGTCTTCAGGTGGTTTCGCCTCTTGATACGCTGGATCATTCCGACACTCGTTCCTGCTTTTTTGGCCAAATCACGTATTGACATTGATTTGTTCTTCATGATTAGAGATACCACTTTCTGCTCCAGTTTCGGGATGGAAAAACCGGATTTTCTGCCTCTTCCTGGTAGCTCATCCAAAGAGTAGTGTTCCTCAAACTTATTAATGATGGTCGCATGATGAATTCCAAACCGCTTCGCCAATTTTCGCAAAGTAATACCCTTCTCACTTAGCCATGTGTCCAGAACCTTAATTTTCACCTTCTTTTCAATACGCGACATTTCGAAAACGCAGAATTTGACCGGCACAAATAAGTAAACAAAAGAAAGCTGACAGTCAAACGCACAGCATGCAGTGTTCAGAGCATTAAAAACCATCACAAATACATGCGTACAACGCAAATGTATGTGGATAGCTTATATTCGATACACTCCTCATATACTCAGTCTTGGGTTATTTCAGCGGGGTAATTTTAACAGCGGAATTGATTATACATGTTTTGAGTGTGTTCTTTGAAAGCTTATCGCTGAAGATAAATAAGCAATTCCGTTTGTTTATATTTATCAAATTACATTTGCCCTGTCGACAGTTCGGTTTAACACGATCGGTCGAATTTTTCAAGTGGTAGTGTTTTTCAATCTCTCGCGAGTGTATTATACGAGCCCCGGAAGTTTATCCACAAGAAGTGTCTCCACGGGGCGGCACTTTCTTGCATGGTGCGGGAAAGTATAACCGTCCGTCAAACGTTGGAAAAACCTCGTGAATTCTAAACGGTGATTATCGCGAAAAAGACGCTTCAAATATCGACCGTCATTGCTATGCAGCACGTGATCAAGGCATTACCAATCCAGTGCACATAAGTGATTGAAGAGTGGTGTTATCAGTGTGACAGCGATCGCTCCGACACAATAGTAAATAGTGCTCTTATTCGCCGCTTATGCTGGACGATCTGTGTATAGTGGTCAACAAATCACTTTTGCTACCATTGTATGAGTCGGTGAATAAGAAACGTAAACAGTGTAGCAAAATTAGGGGAACTCTGGGAAAATCTGACTATAGTTGGGCATCGAATTAGGAAAAATAAATTAATTAGTTAAAAATAAAAGGAAATTCAATAGTAGGAGCATTCGTAAATCGGGCACAACAAATAGGCAAATAATAAATCTCAGTGTTGTGTTAGTGAATAATACCTTCTCCCCTCAACGGTAATGTTGGGTGGGAATTTTCCTTCCCTCCCCCCTGACAGGGGAGGTGGGACAGGCAACAGGATAAACGGATCATACACCGGAGCAACGTTACCCAGCTTTATGGAGACAATTGGCAACCATAGCGAATTGGTTGTCTTGAAACTAGCACTCGCATCTGGAGAAGCTCCAAAAAACCCTTCATTCTACGCAAGTCAATCGAGCAACATATTTCCGGACAAATCGACGGTGCATTTCCTGAGGCCAAAGGACTTACCTACGCCCTCAAAGTCAGAAACAAGCAACAGATCGATAAACTTCTTCAAATGACGGAACTCATGGATGGTACAAAAATCAACATCACGAAACACACCGGCCTCAACTCCGTGCGTCATAAACGTTTGTCATAAACGCACAAGGTATCGACAAAATCAGCGACGCCGAAGTAATGGAAGCTTCAGCGGAACAAAAAGTCACCTACATAAGGCGCATTACCCGAAAAGCCCCTAGGAAAAACCGTTAACACCCCGACAATAATGTTCACCTTACAAGGCACAGTTAGACCAGAGAATATTAACATCGGTTACCAGCGTTGTCGAACTCGTTGCCAAGATGAAAGCGAAACGTGCACCGATGAACCTCACTGCTTTCGTTGCAACACAAACGACCATGGGGTTTCCAGTCGGATATGCCCAGTATACGTAGTAGAAAATACGATCCAGCATATCAGGGATCCTGTACCCCGCAGCAAAGCGCATTTTCGAAGCAGCAGTCGGGAAAAGCATCTATGTCGGAGTAGCATCGGCAAGTAAAGATAAGTTGATAATGGATTTGTCTGCTAATGTTGAGGCTCTAGAAAAGGACAAGGAGGAAAATAATTAAAAAAAATTGCAGCTCTCGAGGAAACCGTTCAACGCAACCAGGAATCTAATTTTTCGAACCAAGAAATCCGAGAACTCAGGGAAGGCTACCCTAGTAGCACACTTGTTCCATCTTAGTCAAAGTAACTGCAATGTGACTCAATTAAGTCACAATCAAGTTGCTGCAACAAATTATGACAGATTTGTGTTGCTTGGGGGTTGTGTTGCCAGCCTTGTTAAAGAAATGGAAAAAAAAGATGAGAAGATTGACATATTGAGGAAGGAGGAAGAATCCGCCAAAATGTCCAGGATCTATCTAGCCGAGATTCAAAAGAGAGATGAAAAAATCAAAGCCCTTGAAAAAGCCCAACCAAGAGAATCCAATCAAGATACCCACAAAAAGTATGGTACTGTTGATGACATGGTGGACACGATTACGAAACTGAAAACTGCCTTGCAATCCAAGGACAAGGAACTAGAATCTTACCGTAACCAAAGACCTATTAGCAACAAAACTCCTGCTCTACCACAACGTACTACCAGACAAACCGAAAAAGCAAAACTACAGGTACCAAATCCCAAACCAGATCTTGAATCCGCCTCTCACAATGGAACAAAAAAGAAGACAGTAAGCCAGCAACAAACTGAGGTATTATACCCAAAAAAATACAAAGCAACTATATCAGTTGAAGAATTTGACGATGAAATGGTCCAGGAGGACAACTATTCCTCGGATCAAGGGATGGAAACCTAAAATCATACTCTTTTCGTTCAAACCTATCACGCCTGCTAAGAAAACGAACCAAAATCATCATCTATCGCCCAAAACACAAAGTACAACTCCAGGACGCCCTGAACGAAATCCTTTCGTCGTACAACCTACACACAATCTCAACACTTTGACCGAGACCTCGGAACACCGAAGCACTACCATCAGATCATAACCAACACGAGTTGAGAAATCCCTCACAACATTCTCCTAACGCCATCAGATATTACTACTCAAGCATAGATCAGAATATTAACCGAGTGGAGCAGCGGAGTCAGCGAGCCCCCCCAGTGCGGAAGCTATCCCTTTACCGGAACTGGTGGACAAGCCTCTACCCTCTGCTGCGGCTGGAAGAGGAACGGACAAGGGAGGCAACTCCCATTCCCCTATAAACGACGAAGAAGCAACATATTAGTGGGTCGCGTGATAACCTCATCTTCCTCCACCTGGACAACACAGCATCATCACGAAAACACGCACTCGGGTTGAGAGAAGACAAGAATTTCTCTCAGTCTAATGAAGGCTCGCAATGTGGGGAGGGAGAGACGAAAGTATCCTCCCCCCTTCCGGAAGAGGAAGTGAATGCTCAGGGGGACAGGAACAGGGCCACTTATGTCTCCCTATTCAATACGTCCTCCTGGGGTTCGGCCTAATTTACTGCGCTTGGCAGGCTGCCAATTGGGGTACTCTCGAATTCAGCCAAATACGACCTACTCTACAATCAACCACAACAACCTGGGCCAAGTTATCATGTCAGCTGGCGACCCAGCGATCAAAGAAGCCCTTCTCTCGAAAGGCAGCAAACGTCTCAACCAGTAGAATATACACAACATATTGTCTCTTTACCATCAATCCTTAATTCTCCAGGGCACGTCCGTCATCGATCAATGTCTACTGAAACAAACACGAGCTTGACCGACAACGATGGACAACTGATTCGCTTATCGCTACAATGGAATATTAACGGCCTGTTTAACAACTACAAATGCTGACTCACGATAACCCACCTTAGACCATCGCACTACAGGAGATTCATTGTAGAGAATCCACAAACTTACACAAAATACTCCGCGGAAAGTACCAAAAATCGTGGGAAGAGTTTCTGGATGGATTTGATGCCTCACAATCAACCACTGAAATGTGGAGAAGAGTAAACGCTCTGAGTGGACGCAGAAAATCCAAAGGCATTGGCATCCGCAGTGGCAACTCTGTTTCACGGGATCCGATCCATGTAGCGAATACGATTGCAGAGTACTTTGCAGACATATCTTCAAACAGAATGTATGATCAACAATTAGTTACTACCCAATCAGAGCAACCGCGTCTCATCATACCAGCTGACACTCAAGGATCCGACTATAATCGACCGTTTACCATCAATGAACTGTTCTATGCTCTGAACTCAGCAAATGGGAAGTCTGCAGGCCCAGATGAAGTTAGCTACCCACTCCTTAAACGCTTACCATTCCAAGCAAAGGTAGCCTTACTTGGTGCTTTCAACCAAGCCTGAGCTAATCAAACATCTTCTACTAGTTGGAGACACAGTTTCGTTGTGCCAATTCCTTAGAAAAACACCGAATCACCAGAACCACAAGATTACCGACCAATAGCTCTAACCAACTGCGCATCTAAAATTATGAAAAGAATGGTCAATCGCCGGCTGACAACAATGCTGTGCGAGAAAGAACTTCTGGATCCCCGTCAGCACGCCTTTCTTAAAGGCCGAGGCGTTGGTACTTATTTGGCGTCTCTTGGCCAAGTACTGGACGATGCGGTATCAAATGACTTACATGTCGACATTGCTGCACTAGACCTGTCAAAAGCCTATAATCGAGTCTGGTGACCAGGAGTGGTTCGACAGTTAGTCGATTGGGGCTTCGCAGGCAACATTGTTGAATTTATCCACGGCTTTCTGCCAAACCGCACGTTCCAGTAATTGGAAACAGTAAATCACAGATTTTCCCAGAAGAAACGAGTTCCCCAAGGATCCGTGTTGGCAGTAACGCTGTTCCTAGTCGCGATCAACTCCGTATTCAAACATCTTCAAGCCGGAGTACACATATTCGTCTATGCAGATGATATCGTAATCTTAGTGGTACACGGAAAAAAATCCGTGCCCAAGTCCGTGAAGTGCAGTCATGAATTCGTGAACAAGCAAAAAATACACCGTGAATTGAATCACGTAATCATGAACTAAACCACGTTTAAAGGGAAAAATCCTGAAAACGTGAACTAGTTCACGGTCCGTTTTCATTTTCGGGAACGCTTTTGTTTCTGTGTAGGTAAGCATCGCAAAGTAATCAGACGAAAACTACAAGCTGCTGTTCGAGCAGTAGCTAGAATGGATTTTGTTTCACCCGACGTTGTTCTTGTACGCCTTTAAGCTTTCCTGATTACAAGTGTTGATATATACTAGTGGGCAAGTCACTGGACTCACAACCTCAACGTTCAAGGTTCGAATCCAGGTTGCTCCATATTTTTTATATTTTCATCATTATTATATTTCATAAGATAAATTTATGGAATTCATAATGATTCCATATAGCAAATAATCATAATGTAATCTTATGAATATCGAAAGTTCATTTCGCTGAGTGTATAACGAGTGTTCAATAAAAAATGAGATTGATTTCAATAACTTTCTGTATTTAAAGTAAAGTAAAGAGTAAAGAATGGGTGGCATGTTTCTTTTCGCTCGGGTGCTGTCAGTTTAATCTAACATGGCGTCGAAACAGTAAGCACTCCGCGAGCGTGTTGTACGGTTTTACGAAACGCATGGTCATCGTGGAAAAGGTTTACGGTAGACCACTTTCGAGACAAAAACGTGCCCGTGAGTACAGTTTACCGGATCCTGGCATCTCTGAGCATGAAGCGGAAGGCCGGTAGCGGCTGTCCGGCGAAGATAATGACGAAGAAGAAGAAGGAAACGTTGAAAAAACTGTTCGCCAACAAGGACGGAACGAGTTCACGTGACGCCGGCCGAAAATATCACTGCTCCCATACCTTTATTCACTGATCCCTCAAGATGAAGGACATCATCTGTCGGAAGATTATTCGGTCCTTCAAGTACACGCGATAGCGATCGTGAAATCGCAGTGCTGGTGGATGACGAAGAACTACCGCGAGACGTCGGTCGTGCTGGACGACGAAAGTTACTTTCCGCTCTCGAAGGTCCACATTCCTGGAAATGACAGCTACTATTCCAGCGACAAGTCGGCCCCCGGAAGTAAAATATAAGTTTAAGCATAAATTTGAAACAAAAAAAATGCTATACATCGCCATATCGGACAGAGGGATTTCAAAGCCGTGGTTCAAGCCGAGCGGTCTGGCCATCAATCAACAAGTGTACCAGAAGGAGTGTCTTGAGAAAATTCTGCTGCCGTTCTTAAAGGAGCATCATGCGGATGGCCGGACAAGGCGTCTTCCCATTACGCCAAGAAGACGCTGGAGTATCTTGCCGAAAGAAAGAAACCTGACCAACTTCTCAGTGCCCTAGTGTACAAAAATAATTGGCGGGCCAAGGATACGAAGCAGTTGACCACGAGGATCCGGAATTGCATCTGGAAGATGGACGGCATTGCCGTCCAGCGCCCTTGTGAGAGCATCGCGACTAAGTTGCGTCAATCTGGCTGTACGACGCAACAATCGCGAATGTACCACAGGGCTGGTTTATTTTTGTGCCGTCCATCCTGAATACTGGTCCAGATCCCTCGTGTTATTTGCTCGTAATCCTTATTCCTGTACGCGGGGCGCTGAAGAAGTTGATCCGGGTTTCTTTGAAGCGAATACTCAGCTCTTCTTGGCATGATGAGCTGCTGTATCGGCTTATCACATGATCTTTCCTTCCAGAAGACGGCAGCAAATTTTTCTCCAGACACTCCTTCTGTTTGCCTATTGATTGGCCAGACCCGCTCGGCTTGAATTGTCTGTCGATATGGCGATATAGCATTTTGTTTCAGAAATTTGCTCTTCAAACTTATTTTACTTCCGGGGCAAACTTGTCTATCTAGACTGGCTGTCCAGAGGTAATGAAGACTGGCAGGCCAGAGAAATAACTCGTCGTCAATAGTTCTTCGTCACTGCACAGTCTTCCGACAGATGATGTCTTCATCTTGAGGATCAATGAAGATAAAGGTATGGGAAACGTGTTTCGGCCTGTCACATCGAACTCGTTCCGTCCTTGTTGACAGGCAACGTTTCCCTTCTTCTTCGTCATTATCTTCATCGGGCAACCTCTACCGGCCTTCCTTTCATATCGAAGACAAGTCAGCAAACTGTACTCACGGGCACGTTTTATCTCGAGTGAGTCTGTAACCTTTCACGATGACCATGCGTTTCATCAAACCGTACAATACGCTCATGGAACACTATTTCGACATATGTTAAACTGGTAACTGAACCGAAAGAAAACATCGCCACCCGATATCTCCTTTTACTTCACTTTGTGAGTGTAAATCAATCTCATTTTATTGAACGTGCCTATCAACGAAAATGAGCTTTCGATATTCCATGAATTACATTATGATTATTTGCTATATGGAGATCATTATAGATTCCATAAATTATCTTATGAAATATAATAATGATGAAATATAAAAGAAATATGGTGAAGCCTGGATGTTATGGTGATTAGTTAGTCAGTGACACCTTACTAGTATATATCAACGCTAGCAATCAGGAAGCAAAGGCTCTGAACAACGTCAGTGAGCTCGTCCATTCTATACTGCTCGAATAACAGCTATGAACATTAACTACCTACGCAGAGCAAAGCGTTATGAAGCAGACAATGAACTAGTTCACGTTTTCGGGATTTTCAGCATTCGCTGTGGTTTGGATTCATGATTACGTGATTCAATTCACCTGAATTCATGACCTTCACGGACTTGAGCAGATTTTTCGTGCCACTAAGATTACGATATCATCTGCATGGTAGATATCAATACTCAGCTGTAATGCAATTGATCGCGACTAGGAGCGTTACTGCAGCACGGATCGTAGACTCCGTTTCTTCTGGAAAATACAATGATTTTGTTTCCAATTACTGGAACGTGCGGTTTGGCGAAGCCGTCGCTGTGACGCAACCCAATCGACAACTGTCGGAGCCACTCCTGTCACCAGACTCGATATAGGCTTTTGACGATCCTAGTGTTTGTATGTAAATCATTTGACCTGCATCGTCAGTACTGAAAGCAGAGACGCCAGATAAACAGCCTCGTAGCTAAGTATAACGGCAACATGAATCAAGTAACTGCTCCTTGCCCGGCATTGGTAATCGGCCATACTGATGACCATTCTTTCATGAACAGATGCGCAATTGTGGAAGCTATTGATCGGTATCTTGTGGTTCTGGTGATTCAGGTATTTTCACAGGAATGACAACGAACTGTGTCTCAACTGTGAAGACTGGTGAGAATAGATACCTTTGCTGGAAGCAAGCATTCAAGTGGAGTAACTAGCACAAGACTGCAGACTTCCCATTTGCTGGTTCAGAGTATGAGCAGTTCGTGGTAAACAGTCGTTATAATTCAACAATTGGGTAGTAACAATTGTTGATCATACATGTTTGAAGATATGTAAGTACTCTGCAGTCGTATTCATACATGGATCGGATCCGCTGCGGGTGCCAATGCCTTTGGATTTTCTGCGTCAGGCGTTTGCCTTCATCGCATTTCGGTGGTTGTGAATCAGGTATCCGTCAGAAATAACACGATTTTTGTGCACCATAGTATTTATTGGCAAGTTTGTGGATTCTCGAGATCTGTGCGATAATTAGATGAGGTTATCGTGAGTCGGCATTTGTGGTGTTAAACAGGCCGTTAACTCATTTGTAATAAATGACCAGTTGTCCATCGTTATCGTCAGCTCATTTGTTTCGGTAGACATTGATCAGTGGGGTGATGAAGACAATGACCTCCACAGTTGAACGTTGCTGCCTTTCGAGCCTCTTTGTCGCTGGATCTCAGCAACATGATGGCAATCTAATTTGTTGTCAGTTGTTAGAGTAGTCCGTATTTGTAGTTTAATTAACGGCACCGCAAGCGCAGTAATAGGCCGAACTTGGGAGGACATGATAATGGGAGACATAAAATTATTGTTCACTGTCCCCTGTCCTCTTCCGGAAGGAAGGATACTCGTCTCTCCCTCCCACGTGCAGTACTTCATGGAGCTGAGGAAAATTCTTGTCTTCCTCTGGCAGTGCGTATTTCGTGATGATGCTGTGTTAGCTCAGTGGTATCGCGCATTCACCAATATGTTGGCTTCTTCGTCGTTTATAGGGAATGGGGATTGCCTCCTTTAATCCGTTCCTGGGGCTGGAAGACGTCACCGGATTCCATGCTCCTCATAATTCGCTGATATCTTTATCCCTCGTTAATATTCTGATCTCATACGTGAAATCCTGATGTGCGAAGTCCTCGTCAAGTGAAGATTATTAATGTGGGACAACGCGACGAAGTTTCGTCAATCCTGGAGCCCTTCCTTTATGTTTTGGGCAGTAGATGATGATTTTGGTTCGTTTTCTTGGCAGGCGTGACTGTGAAGAGTATGATGCAAGTTTCCGTCGAGAATGGATATCCTCCTATAAATCATCCAGACCTTCGGCCTGATATGAATTTAACTGGCTGTTACAGGTAATACCTCCGGTTCGACTAATGCTACTGTCTTCTTTTTTGTTCCATTGTGAGAGGCAGATTCAAGATCTGGTTTGGGACTGGTACCTGTAGTTTTGCTTTTTCGGTTTGTCTGGTAGTACGTTGTGGTAGAGCAGGAGTTCTTGTTGCTAATAGGTCTTTGGTTGATGAGATTCTAGTTCCTTGTCCTTGGATTGCAGGGCAGTTTTCAGTTTCGTAATCGTGTTCACCATATGCATCAACAGTACCATACTTTTGTGGGTATCTTGATTGGATTCTCTTGGCTGGGCTTTTCAAGGGCTTGATTTTTTCATCTCTTTGAATCTCGGCTAGATAGATCCTGGACATTTTGGTGGATCTTCCTCCTCCTCAATATGTCAATCTTCTCATCTTTTTTCCATTTCTTTAACAAGGCTGCAGCACAACCCCAAGCAACACAAATCTGTCATAATTTGTTGCAGCAACTTGATTGTGACTTAATTGAGTCACATTGCAGTTACTTTGACTAAGATGGAACAAGTGTGCTACTAGGGTAGCCTTCCCTGAGTTCTCGGATTTCTTGGTTCGAAAAATTAGATTCCTGGTTGCGTTGAACGGTTTCCTCGAGAGCTGCAATTTTTTTAATTATTTTCCTCCTTGTCCTTTTCTAGAGCCTCAACATTAGCAGACAAATCCATTATCAACTTATCTTTACTTGCCGATGCTACTCCGACATAGATGCTTTTCCCGACTGCTGCTTCGAAAATGCGCTTTGCTGCGGGGTACAGGATCCCTGATATGCTGGATCGTATTTTCACTACGTATGCTGGGCATATCCGACTGGAAACCCCATGGTCGTTTGTGTTGCAACGAAAGCAGTGAGGTTCATCGGTGCACGTTTCGCTTTCATCTTGGCAACGAGTTCGACAACGCTGGTAACCGATGTTAATATTCTCTGGTCTAACTGTGCCTTGTAAGGTGAACATTATTGTCGGGGTGTTAACGGTTTTTCCTAGGGGCTTTTCGGGTAATGCGCCTTATGTAGGTGACTTTTGTTCCGCTGAAGCTTCCATTACTTCGGCGTCGCTGATTTTGTCGATACCTTGTGCGTTTATGACAAACGTTTATGACGCACGGAGTTGAGGCCGGTGTGTTTCGTGATGTTGATTTTTGTACCATCCATGAGTTCCGTCATTTGAAGAAGCTTATCGATCTGTTGCTTGTTTCTGACTTTGAGGGCGTAGGTAAGTCCTTTGGCCTCAGGAAATGCACCGTCGATTTGTCCGGAAATATGTTGTCTCGATTGACTTGCGTAGAATGAAGGGTTTTTGGAGCTTCTCCAGATGCGAGTGCTAGTTTCAAGACAACCAATTCGCTATGGTTGCCAATTGTCTCCATAAAGCTGGGTAACGTTGCTCCGGTGTATGATCCGTTTATCCTGTTGCCTGTCCCACCTCCCTGTCAGGGGAGGGAAGGAAAATTCCCACCCAACATTACCGTTGAGGGAGAAGGTATTATTCACTAACACAACACTGAGATTTATTATTTGCCTATTTGTTGTGCCCGATTTACGAATGCTCCTACTATTGAATTTCCTTTTATTTTTAACTAATTAATTTATTTTTCCTAATTCGATGCCCAACTATAGTCAGATTTTCCCAGAGTTCCCTAATTTTGCTACACTGTTTACGTTTCTTATTCACCGACTCATACAATGGTAGCAAAAGTGATTTGTTGACCACTATACACAGATCGTCCAGCATAAGCGGCGAATAAGAGCACTATTTACTATTGTGTCGGAGCGATCGCTGTCACACTGATAACACCACTCTTCAATCACTTATGTGCACTGGATTGGTAATGCCTTGATCACGTGCTGCATAGCAATGACGGTCGATATTTGAAGCGTCTTTTTCGCGATAATCACCGTTTAGAATTCACGAGGTTTTTCCAACGTTTGACGGACGGTTATACTTTCCCGCACCATGCAAGAAAGTGCCGCCTCGTGGAGACACTTCTTGTGGATAAACTTCCGGGGCTCGTATAATACACTCGCGAGAGATTGAAAACACTACCACTTGAAAAATTCGACCGATCGTGTTAAACCGAACTGTCGACAGGGCAAATGTAATTTGATAAATATAAACAAACGGAATTGCTTATTTATCTTCAGCGATAAGCTTTCAAAGAACACACTCAAAACATGTATAATCAATTCCGCTGTTAAAATTACCCCGCTGAAATAACCCAAGACTGAGTATATGAGGAGTGTATCGAATATAAGCTATCCACATACATTTGCGTTGTACGCATGTATTTGTGATGGTTTTTAATGCTCTGAACACTGCATGCTGTGCGTTTGACTGTCAGCTTTCTTTTGTTTACTTATTTGTGCCGGTCAAATTCTGCGTTTTCGAAATGTCGCGTATTGAAAAGAAGGTGAAAATTAAGGTTCTGGACACATGGCTAAGTGAGAAGGGTATTACTTTGCGAAAATTGGCGAAGCGGTTTGGAATTCATCATGCGACCATCATTAATAAGTTTGAGGAACACTACTCTTTGGATGAGCTACCAGGAAGAGGCAGAAAATCCGGTTTTTCCATCCCGAAACTGGAGCAGAAAGTGGTATCTCTAATCATGAAGAACAAATCAATGTCAATACGTGATTTGGCCAAAAAGCAGGAACGAGTGTCGGAATGATCCAGCGTATCAAGAGGAGAAACCACCTGAAGACCTACAAGAAGCAGAAAATCTCGAAACAAAGTGCAGAACAGAAGAAGCGAGCAGCAACAAGGGCCCGGAAATTGTATTCGCGTCTTTGCAGCGTCCGGATGCATGCGTTTTGATGGACGATGAGACCTATGTAAAGGAGGACTCAAAAACCCTTCTAGGTCCACAATACTTTACTGCCGTCGTTGGGGAGGATGTGAGCGATTCGGACAGGTCGATTCAAGTGGAGAAATTCGGTCGAAAGGTACTGGTATGGCAAGCAATATGTTCCTGTGGTTTGAAGTCAACCATTTTTTACACTACCGGAACTATAAATGCGGAAATCTATCGATCTGAGTGTCTCCGAAAGAGATTGCCTTTATATAAGAAGCATAGTACACCTCTATGTTTTGGCCGGATTTAGCGTCGGCTCACTATGCCAAAACCACTCTCAATTGGCTTGCGGAAGAGGGTATAGATTTCGTTGAGAAAATATCAATCCACCAAATTGCCCTCAACTTCGACCCATGGAACGTTCGCAATCGTGGAACTGAGCAATCGTGAAGAGGGTCTTCAAGAAGATCGGTAAAGCAGCTAGAGAACATGCAGGAGTTCAAAAAATTTGGGCTCAAGCGTCCAAAAAATGCGATGCAACACTTGTCCGGAACTTGATAAAGAGCATTCGATTCAAAGTTCGAAAATTCGAAATGAAGGAATAACTGAAATTTCATCCGGTCATTATGTTCAAGTTTAACCTCGTACAATAAAGGATCAATTTTTTGTATGAATAAAATAGGCTAAAATATTAACCTGCACTTAGTAATTCAGAAAAAGCACCAATTAATCAAAAAAGTGCCACTAAGTTATTAAGGCCTGTGCCAACAAATAATGTGTGATCAGCAATAGAAATTTAGAAATGAGCAATAAAAGATGAGAAAAGATCTTCGGATAATCTAATTGTGAGCGGTAAATCTGTCAAATAAAGCAACAGCTTTTAGTATTTTTGCAATTAAATATGGCTTAATTGCCACCAAATGATGTAATTTGAGCACTAAACTACTCGCATATGTCTTGAAATTTTATTGGATTTTCCCATAAAAATAGTAAAATGAGCAATAAATAACGGAATAACCACAATAAAAAAAACTCAAATGTCCTGAGTAGTAGATACAGTTACCCATCTTTGAATTCAAAAAATAATTTGGAATCGTGAAAACTTTTCCATGAAATAATCAAAAACACCATTTAAACACTAAATGGGTTCCAGAGAGCAGAAAATAAAGGCATGCATAAAATTGGGAATGAGCCAAAAAAAGTTGTGATGTGCTTTAGGACAAATTCATCCGAACGGCACTTCGATCATCCGAAAGGGCTAATTGTTGTTTCCCAGAGATTGCATCGGGAACCGCCCAATATTAGAGTAAGTTGCGATGTTTTACATGTTTCAGGCTTCTGACTGTGTGTAATCGCGGTGTGGTGGATGAGTGGATCAAGTACAAGGACGTTTGAACGACGAATTATGTTCGAAAATAATAAGATTTTACTGGCGTTGTTACCAATCTGCTTTGAAAAATGCAAGCCATTCAAATGAGTAGTCTTTTTCTTAATGGTGCTTTATATTATAAAATTGTTTATATTTTTTATTTCGGATTGTTGTTTTGATTTATGCACCTGGACATTTGATTTCTGTACTTTCCTTTGGCCTGATATATTTTTCAACCGTATTTATAGGTAGTGACCACATTAAATGATCTTCCACACCCACAATTTTTTTCTCCATACAAGCGACAGTCTTATGATTATTGGAAAACTCAACATATCATTTGATATAAATATCAATTGTATAAGCTCAATAACTCTTATTTGGAATATATAGGAACGGCTTGTAAGATGGAACACGATCAGGTTATTGCTCGTAACATGTATAATTTTTATTTTTGAGCGAATCTAAAGACATTTTTCGAAAGAAGAACTAATAGGCTCCAACTTTGCTTAAGAAACTGATTATTTATAGTAATCAAAAAACAAATTATGGCCTATTTTCGAAATCCACCGAAAATTACAATTTCAAAAAATGGCTTGTTACATGGAACACGATTCGTTTTTTGCTCGTAACATGTTAGTTTTTATTTTTTCGAAAATTGTTCGAAAGAGGAACTAAGAGGCTCCAAGTTTGCCTACGCAACTGATTATTTATAAATCCTTGAGGGTTTGAGCTGTTTAGTGGAATACTTGTAACTATAATTTAGAAGAAAAATTAGTAATCTCCATTTAATTCCAACTACCTTTGCTTATCTTCGACAGATACGCGTATTTCGTCTACAATGTGCAGACTTCTTCAGTGTCTCGTACTAATAACTCGACTGTTATCGACAGTGTCTCGTACTAATAACTCGAGTTATTAGTACGAGACACTGAAGAAGTCTGCACATTGTAGACGAAATACGCGTATCTGTCGAAGATAAGCAAAGGTAGTTGGAATTAAATGGAGATTACTAATTTTTCTTCTAAATTATAGTTGATTATTTATAGTTATCAAAAAAATATGGCTTTTTTCCGAAATCCATCGAAAATTGCAATTTTAAAAATATATTGTTGATTCCATGGCATTTCCAGAAGAAAATATCATTCATATGTTTTAAAACGAAAAAAATGTGTTCCATCTTACAAGCTCCATTTTACAAACATGACGCCATAAACACAAAACATCAAAAATTGTTTAACTTTACGATTTGTTTGGAAATGCCATGGATCATAAAAATACACCAAAAATACTAGCCAATACAAATGTTAACCTTTTAATATCGATAGGAAATTTCCACTCACTAAGCACAAGAAATAATTGCTATTTTAATTATGTCAACACTTTCGAACATTGAAACCTGAAAGAGCCAAATCGAATGAGTGTATTCACTCCAAAAGCAAATGAAAATTGAAGAATAGTAAAAAATGAGGTTAACACTTGTCAGCGCGATTGTGTTGTTATAGCGAATTAGCGAATGTCAAAAGTGGCGCTGTTCCATCTTACAAGTCGTTCCATCTTACAAGCCTTTCCTCTACACGTTCATAAGTCCATTTGCAAAAATTTCATTGTCTATTGCACATTTTACCTCTTCCATTATTTGACCACTTCCATATGGAAATTTTTAATTTGCCCTGAAACACATCATAAATTTTAATGGCTCATTTCCAATTTTATGCATGAATCTGTTTTCTGCTCTCTGGAACCTATTCAGTTTTTAATAATGTTTTTGATTATTTCATGGGAAAGTTTTCACGATTCCAAATTATTTTTGAATTTAAAGATGGGTTGCTGTATCTACTACTCAGGACATTTGAGTTTTTTAGTTGTGGTTATTCCGTTATTTATTACTCATATTGCTATTTTTATGGGAAAATCCTATACAATTCAAAGATATATGCGAGTAGTTTAGTGCTCAAATTACATCAATTGGCGGAAATTATGCCATATTTAATTGCACATATACTAATAGCTGTTGCTTTATTTGACAGATTTACCGCTCTCAATTAGATTATCCGAAGATCTTTTTCTCATCTTTTATTGCTCATTTCTAAATTTTTATTGCTGATCACACATTGTTTGTTGGCACAGGCCTTAATAACTTAGTGGCTCTTTTTTCATGTTTTATTGCTCAAATCTTTTTTTAATTGATGATTAATTATGCTGCCAATAAAAATATCGGTTTTCAACATAATTTGAAAGAAAGTTTGTGGATATCTTATTTTCGATACACTCCTTACTGGGTTAGGAGGGAACATTTGGGTATCATTTGAGCTGAAATTGAACAATGCAGTGGTGTGATCACCGGAGTCAAGGAGTATTTTTCTCCAACATTTCCAGTGAGTGTGACGCGCCCTTCTTAACATACTATATTATGGAAAGCTTAATAAGTATTGCTGATCAGGTTATCCGATTTGTTGGATCGTATCTTTGAAAGGAGATTCTTAAGTTCCCGTGGATTTCTTGTGAGTGTATCTGCTTACAGGTCTACCCCTCTCGTTTCTTGCCCATCATACTGCGTTACTGTTAACTCAGACCGGTAACTCAAATTTATCTTGTTTATAAGGAAGATGCACACAAGAGTCGGTTTTAGAAGGGATGGTGCTACCTTACATACACATATACATTGTCACAAACACTCTGATAGCTTCTTCCTGTATCACTCTCCAATTTTGCTTCCGTTTATTCCCAAATGGTTTTTGGTTTTCAATAGAAAATCAATCTAGACGATCCCTGATGCTCCCATATTATTTTCGACAAAGGCTTAACGCGAGTTTAGTGCGCTGATTCCCCTCGTATGCTTTCTGTGGTGAATCAAACAAACAAATCCTAACCGCAACTACCTGCTCTTACATTCACTGCACTTATAACATGTGAAACGCAATCCAGCATTCGAAGCTTGACGGAAGAAAGCATTTTCCATGGAAGTGGCAAGTGGCCACGATACGCGATTGTGATAGCCGCCTTACTTCCGACGCTGCAAACGTATCACATGCAGCCTAATATTTTGTTTCTCCACCCTAACAATGACCCTTTGTTTGTTAATGTCAGCTCATGATACAATAATTAATCTTCCGCACGCCTATCCGTGAAACCGCATGCGCACGCTTTAATTCATATTCAAATTTTCCTAGGACCCAAATATGAACCGGACCGCCACGGTGAATTGTCGGTGCAGCCCCTTTCTCCCAAGATAGTTCTTCAACATGACGTCGGAACAAAAAGGCATTAAAATATGAGCCCCCGGTAAGAATGGCGCATAAACAAATAAGTCGTCTCATTAAAATCGCCTTCGTGACGGACGTGTGCGTTTGGTTAATAGTTTTTAAAACAAATGCGAGATATGAATTTCTATCCATTTCCTCCCCTCCCCGGCCGAAAAAAGACAACGACGGAGGTATTAAACCTACGCAACCTTTTCCAAGAGAGAGAGGCGAATCAAACAATAATGACGACGCAGCGGTGAAGAATTTGAAATAATTTTTCGGCGGAATTGAATTAGCGGTCGGCGGCGTCCACATCAAAGGTCGTGTCGTGCGTGTTTGCTTTATGCGCGGTAGGGGTAATTTTCAAGCCTGGAGAGTTTCGGTTGTTTTTTTTTTTTCCTCAATCGAACATTTGAGGGCGGAAAAATTACAAAGACTTTCCTCCATCCCTGCCATCTAGCGACAGGTGTTCGATCATAACCGCGTGAGAAAAAGAGCTACTTTTACCCTAATTTAGCACGGTGAATGGTTCTCAGATCAAAAAAAAAATCCGGGAGATGAAAACTTCCTATCGTTCTTTTGCTTGTGTTGTTTGTGTTGCTTGTGTTACGAATGTTTTGAATATTACCAAATGATTATTTTGAATTTTCGCCGGAATTGTTCACTGTGCGTCCTCGGGAATGGGGAAAAAATTAACGGTTCCAATTTCCACATTTTCATTCGACACAGTTCATCAGCCCCTGACTTCGGTCTTCTTCCAAAGCGAGCGATTGGAAATTTTTGCGAACGATGACCGACCGACATACTTAAAGAGGGGACTTGAGCTTTGCCGTCCCGAACGGAACCGTCCAGAAGGTAGAATTCCTCAACTGTTGTGCTGCAGTTGGCAATCAGTCATTAAATATTTCAAGCATCAAACTGCACGAAGCAAACACGGTCAGGTTCTTTCCGACTGGCAGTTTTTTTTCTGGTCGGCTTCTACGAACTCCCCGGCTCTGTCTCTCGCTCTGTTTGATCAAATTAATTTTTAATTTCTCGTGTAATTTCATTTCAATCTAGTTACGTAAATTATTCATGACAACAACGGGACGTTCATTTCTTTGCTCGGGACTACAGCTATGCCGTGATGAACGACTGCGGCGCGCGAGCAAATGTTGCAGCTGGCGAAAGGGATGACATGGCCACGGCCACCGCGTGCCTCTTCCGTGGACAGGTTGACGCAACCAACTCCGGTACCCCGTCATGCCACACTTCTGTCCGGCTGTACACATGGAACCGGGTGGGCAGAGCACGAGTCTGGCACAAGCTGGTCATTTTCGGATCGATCAGCTCGATGTCGCACACGGAACTACTGATTTCATATTCTGGTAAGGTTTCCTGGAGAAACTCGTACGCGAGAAAAAGGGGAATTGGAAACCTCGACGTCTTTTCCATGAAGTGTTTGCGGTATGTGGTATTCCTGCATTATCGATGGAAATGACGGAGTAATGACGATGGACGATGGTGAAGCGACCAAACGGATTGCAAATTGCTGCTCAAAAAGATTATTTAAATTATACAGATAAATGACAGTTGGTGTTACAACGTTATTTGGAGTTGACAAATCATGCAAACGATCTGTTAAACGTACTTTTTTCGAAGTAGGAATGTGTATAATGAGTCATTATTATAAACCTTTTGAAATGTTATTCCTTTGATGAGATAATACACACCCGAAGATAAGGCTCACTAATTATCTGAAAGCTCTCGCATCATCTTTAGGATATTTTGTTCGTCAACAAGAGTGGCCATTTCATTCCACAATTGCTTCATATCTGCAGCATTTCGAGTCACTTTTCCAGTTTTTGGTAGCTTCCGCCTAATATAGGCCCAAGATTTCTCGATTTAGCTAAATTGAAGGCAATTGAGTGGGTGAGGTCTTTTCGATGAAATTCATCCAATTACGGTATCGGAGGACAATACGAAACCCAAGTAACAATTTTAGTTTTATGCCGGCCATCCTCTCAGCTATGTTGATAAAACTACATTCGAAACTGTTTTGTCTACCGCTTCCTTTATTCTTCTTTAAAGCCGAAATATGTACAAAGTGGCCTACTCTTTAGACGGCTGTGAAAACAAGTTAATAAAACCTTCATAGGACCATAAAGATTTTAAAAATGTTCTAGTGAAAGATGTTATGACCACTTGGGAACCTTCATAAAACCTATTGGCTGCCATGCAAACCAGCCTACGGCCAAATGGCTACAGCTGTCAAACTTCACTGTGCTTTTGTGGTTAGCTTTTGTTGTATTGCTTTGTTCGATTCTCTGCTCTTCTGATTCATTTAGCAGTTAATAATAACTAGAAAACAGTTCTAGTATTGCGAGAAATTATGTTGTATAGCAAAACATCCGAAACAAATTGAGTTTTTCACAGCGTATCAAGTTTTAAAACATATGCGCATTCAATTTTATGGTGAATATTGGTACGATATGAATCGAAAATGAATGCGCCTTGGAAATTATGTGAGTTTAAAAGAACAAAAAAAAAATTAAAACAGATATGTGCGATAAATTGATCAAAAATTACCTGAAAACTGATGGAATTCAATATGGTATTCTAAGAGCATGCCAAAATTGGTCTTCGATCTTCAGTTTATTTGCATTGCATTGAAAATTTGGTGCATTTATTTTTCTACATTGTAATAGTTTCTTATATTTCAAATGGCGATTGGAAAAAATCACAGTTTTGCCAAAAAACCACCTTTTTTCGCAATGACTACTATAAAACTATTTGGTCATTTGGTGATTTCCCTCAATGCCAATTTGCCGTTTGATGCTTTTGATGGAGAAAAAATGGTTCTTGACTGCTTTTTCAACTGACCATAATAAGAAAATATGAATGAGTTTACGAGTTCATAAAGTCGTAATAAAACCTTTGATAGGAGTGAAAGGCATTTAAGAAAACAAGGTTTTAAGATCGTTGTAAACCTGACTAAAATATGAAACCTATTAGCATCTGTTGTACCATAATAAAACCAAATTGATTTCTAGTGGCTTTCATAAAACTCTAATAAAACTTGGTAAAGCTGGATGGTTTTGACAATGTTACTTGAGAAGCTTTGGCACTGAGTTGAAGCTAGAACCGGCGGTTGGAACGCCATCATCAATTCGATAGTGGATCACATAATACCGGGGAACGATAGGAGGCTTTGTGCCAACCAAAACACCAACAATCACTGACACTGACACCAACAATCAGTAGGAAACTATTTCGAATTGCGGCTTCGCAAAGAAACGACTAATCATTCCCATCAATATCCGAATCAAAGGAGGCAGAAAATAGATTGAGTCAATCGGTACGAGTCGTCTGGTACAGCAGGAGGTATTCGTCTAGGAGTTGAAGGCAATCTCCAAAAGGAGCTTCCCAAGGTTGGTATAATCCATTCCTATCCCACAACCAACTTCAGAAACCATAACTTGCCATCGCACTTTGAATTAGGCGACTTTTTACTGCTTAAAGGGTGATACGGTCAAAATTTGGTCAAGGGAAAACGCGTGTAAATCGGTGAAATCGTTTATTTAAAAAATCAAATTAAATTTCTTTTTCAAGTTCAATTAGTATAAAATTCAGGAAAAATATTCAGTTAGGCTTCCGCTTTTCCAAATCCGAATTGCCGGGCCTTACGCTTGACCCCTGCCATCAGATTTTGTACAGCCACCTTGTCCACCTTCTTCGCCGCAGAAAGCCAATTTGCCTTGAACTGCTGCTCGTCCTTAGCAGTTTTTTTTGTCTTCTTTAGGTTCCGCTTGACAATAGCCCAGTATTTCTCAATTGGGCGGAGCTCTGGCGTGTTGGGAGGGTTCTTGTCCTTGGGAACTACCTGCACGTTGTTGGCGGCGTACCACTCGATGGCCTTTTTACCGTAATGGCAAGATGCCAAATCCGGCCAAAACAGTACGGAACAACCGTGTTTCTTCAGGAAAGGCAGCAGACGTTTATTCAAACACTCTTTCACGTAAATTTCTTGGTTGACAGTCCCGGAAGCTATGAAAATGCTGCTTTTCAAGCCACAGGTACAGATGGCTTGCCAAACCAGATATTTCTTTGCGAACTTTGACAGTTTCGTGTGCTTGAAAATATCTGCTACCTTTCCCCTTCCTTTTGCCGTATAAAACTCCTGTCCCGGAAGCTGCTTGTAGTCGGCTTTACCATGCAGTCAAACTTCGTCAGCATCGTCATGTACTGCCTCCGGGATCGCGCTTTGGCCGTCGTATTTTGTTTATCATCGCGATTTGGAGTCACTACCTTCTTGTAAGTCGATAGTCCGGCTCGTTTTTTGGCTCGATGCACGGTTGTAGACGATACACCCAGCTTATTTGCGGCATCTCGGAGAGATAGGTTAGGGTTTCGCTTGAAACTACCGGCAACTCTCTTTGTCGTCTCAGCGGCTTCCGGTTTTCGATTTCCCCCGATCCAGACTTCCTGGCTGTCGTCAAACGTTCCCAAACACTTTAATTACATTTGTAACGGTTGATCTGGCAACTTTTAGCGATTTTGCCAACTTTGCGTGCGAGTAGCTCGGATTTTCGCGATGCGCGAGCAAAATTTTGATACGCTGCTCTTCTTGCTTGGACAGCATTTTGACAACTGAAGAGTGAATTCCAAAATCAAAATAGGAGCAACATTCTACACACACACACCTTCAAAATGAGGGGTGTTCAGGTTTTTTAAATGCAAAATTGAAAGAAATACGTCAAGTTGATATTGACCAAATTTTGACCGTATCGCCCTTTAGTAGGCTCTACCTTTTAAACTCTTTTACTGTCGAACGATGATTTCGTTCTCCGTAAATCCGCTCATCGAAGTCGTTCGGTTACACATGGATAGGAAGACTGGACTTGCCAGAAAATCAAGCCAAACATTGCATAAGGTCCTAAGTAACAATATAAACAAAATCGAGTTGAATATCGATTCGGAAAGAAATCCATTGCTTTTCTATGAATTATTTTGAAATTATGCTCTTAGATTAAAAAAAAAAAATTGAATATACGAGCAATAACAAAACTGATAAAACACAGCTCTGTACATTGAACTTTTGTCATCGCTTGTCCAACGTACAATGTTTGTCTAAAATTTTTACAGATGTACATAGGACTTACATGTTTTCTTCTCAAAACGCGTGTTCTGATTGTTCGAAGAATGAAAACAAGCTAAAAGTTCTTCGTTTGGATGGATAATATTTAACTGCTTTAAGCAACATTTATCTCAAATCGAAAAAATAGGATCGACAATTTCAATATTCTTTATTCAAATCGTAATAGCAACTCAATTGTGTAATCTTTAATTTATGTAAGATTTTCAACGTAAAACGTCGTCAGGATTATGTAGAAAATGTTGCCTTTGGTATTTAGGTGATTTTAGGCATGTAATTGATACATTCGTTACTTAGGACCTATTGCGTTTGCATTTGTAGATTGGACCTGTTAGATTGGTCTTTTGCCAAGTTAGAATGTACATTGACTATTGTGATTGCGGTATACTCTAGTAAAATAATGTTCACAGTAATTCTGTATTAGCTTTATTGTTGAACTCTTGAACCTCCTAATTCTTGCATTTAGCAAACAGTAGCCCATCATATTTGAGAACCCCAACATCGGTTACATATTTATTCAATCGACAATCGTACAAATCGGCACAAGCCTTAATCAATAGAGGACCAATGCATCTTATTTTCTAATGTGAGCTTTGTTGCGTTGTAGCAGGCACAAGAATAACAAAATTAGATGCGTTAATCCGTTATTGCACGGTGTTGCACGGTAAGCTAGTTTCATCCTTGTTTCATTTTGACACATTTTTTATGCCTGTTTTGAAACCTATTTGCTGGGTGAATTACAAATTACCATCGCTAGGCACCCATTCCTAGAAGATCCCCCAAGATACTAAAGTAAGTAAACTAAGTATAAAAAGAATGATTTGCGTGATATGTAAACCAGGAGTTTTAATGTCATATATGTGTGTCTAAAATAACCATAAGTTCATACAGTTTGTACACTAACTCTTGCCATTTACTCTTAAGAACAAGTATTTGAAGTAATAAGTGAACGTGATACAATAATCAGATTGAATTAATATATAGCCAGTTGTTGGGGTTCTCAAATATAATAGACTACTTTTATTTGAACTTATTTTATTTGAATTTTTGCTAATTGCAAAGTTCAGGCGGTACAAGAGTACAAAAATAAAGGTAGCAGGAAGCTTTTGTGAACATATTTTGATTAGTCATTATCGCAATCAAAAAAGTCTAATGTACATTCTAACTTGACAGAAGAAAAATCTCATAGGTTCAATCTACAAATGTAAATGCAATAGGTCATAAGTAACAAATGTATCAATTACACAACTAGAATCATAGTAAACTTCAAAACCAACTTTTTCTTTGTGATATTGACTATGGCTTACGTTGAAAACCATGCAAAAATTAAAGATTACATGGTTAATTTACAATTACGATTTAAAAAAATCAAAATTTTCAATCCTATTTTTCTCGATTTGACACAAATGTTACATGTTACCTAATGCAATGTTTGGCTTGAAATATTGGCATATCTTTGGAGACTGCTTGTCTGGCTGAAATTTAAGAGCGGGAAAGTTTGAACTGGTCATAGTCTTCCAAAATGGACGAGTTTGCTGAAAGCTTCTAGATTCATCGGAAGAGGAGTGATAAAGGGTGTATTCGATAAAAATGGCACACACATATATACTCATCAAAATTAAACTGATTATCGGATTTTCTTAAAATTTTCAGAGAATAAAGAACTACTAATGAGTTTTGATTTACAACTTTTGTTTTATTCAATTTCGTCTCCCATCCCGAATGCCCGCATCTTCCTTTTCACTCCACCCATCAAATTTTGTACAACCGATTTTCCCAGTGTTTTTGTTGTTTTTACCCAAATTTTCTTCAATTCTAGCTCTGTTCTTATAGTTTTGGGATGTTTGCGAAGTTCCGTTTTCATAATTGCTCAGAATTTTTCAATTGGACGAAGTTCCGGTGAATTTGGTGGGTTCATATCCTTTGGCACAAAAAGGGACGCCCCTGGATTTTGATTGTGAGTTTTCTCACGGACAATTTCTTGTTTCGACGACATGACTGGACCTACTGAATGTATAACTATGAAACTTGGCAGATGTAAATAATACACTATGGATAAGATCTACTCAAATTTCTAGGTTTTTTACTCATATGATTCAAAAGTTACAGAAGATTTTCTGTATGCTTTTTTTTATCGAATACACCCTTTATATGTTAGTTTGCGCAGAATTTACGACATTCTTGGTACACAGACCGAATGAAAGTGCTAGAATTACAAAACATCCCATAGCCCTATTCTGAGCTGTGGAAGGAGTGGCACAATAGTGTCGACACTTTTATGAGATATGTGAACCATTTTCGCAAAATCAGCAATTAATAACATTAACATTCACAAGTACATATTTTTAATGGTTTGGTCTACTTCAATCAATTCAAATTCAAACGAATAATTACTACATATTTTAAATCATCATAGCTAAAAAAATAGCCGCAATGATGAAAATACCTGACAAGGACTACTAGTTTTTCACAATCTCTGTGAGAAATACAGCTGTTCGCATCCACTCATTTATGCTACAACGCCAAATAAAAGCTTCATGTAACATTGAAAAAGTTTATATAATTAAACTGCAATGTACTGTAAAAATTCCCACACACAGTTCCCTGGCACATGACCGAACAAAAGCTTTGGCAATTATCTTAAATAAACACGTTCGAAGCTAATTGATTTACCTGTCTCCTGGTTTCGGCTGATCTCTCCAGTGTCCAGCTCAAGGTTTGAATTTTTTTTTACCAATTCCAATGTTTTTCCCTCCTGTTTGTGTCCCTTCTGTGTACATGCAGTTCCAATCAGCATTGTTTGTTTTTCCAGTTAGTTGCAAATGTTTGGTAAGCTATAGGATTTCATGTATTTTTGTTTCTGCTTGATCTCTTGATCTTTCGTAAACCGAGCCTCAAAAAATGTAGGTAAAACAAGCGAAGCAATGGTTGTTCAGCACCTCCTTTACCCATCCAGTAATTTCGGAACGTGATGACAACAAAAAAGATTAACGAATCCTTTGCGCTACTAGGATATATGGGCTTTGTCTTCAATGCCATCCGAGACCCACTCAAATCTATCGCTTCTCACTAGCTTTGATCAAGCGAAACCGAGGTACGATGGGAATCCTGGAGAAGTAGCAAATCGCCTTTTGTACGTGAGGAGGTTCGAGTTAACCTCATCCTTATTTCTACGTTTTCGCTTCCAAATTCTCTGAAGGAACCTAGCACCGGACGAACGTTCCCGTGCATAAATTTTCCTCTGCGTTTTGATTTATGGCAAAAGTACGAGTTGAAATGGTAAACACGTCTATTTTCAGGGAGAGATCGATCTGGAAAAGCAGCGTGGGTGACAAGACTTGGCAGAGGGTAAAGTGTGAAAAATTATGCACTTGCTGCTAGAAGAAACCTACGCAGGAATGAAAAAAAGTCTCACGGTAGAAAAGAGTCAAACATGATAAATTATTTAAATTATTGAAATTGGTAAATCGACACGTAGGGAAGCTTTGTTTTTGGGTTGTGTGCCTGTTGAGTGATGATGAAAAAAGAAAGGTCTTAGTTGGAATTTTGTTAATAGTTGAGGCAAAAATTAAGCATAATTGTATGGAGCCTTTGAATGCGATTGCAGTGAGTCATACCCGAATTTGGTGAGATTTTTCCGAGGAGAAAGAATTTCTGGTCATATTTTCTTTCAGAAGGGAAGTTAAGCCAGCTCAGGATTTGATGAGTGCTGTATCGAGAGTCAGAATTGAAATAAAGAAAGAATAAATTCTCAAATGTATGGAAGACTGTATGTAGAGCTTATCGGAAATGTACAAACTGTTTATTAACTGGAAAATCGACTCTGAAGTTCATTTAAACTTAATTGGAGTTATTTTGAGTTGAGAGTAGCAAAAATAGTCTAATTTTTATTGAAATCAAAAAATTATAAATCACAAAAAAATGTTATATTCTACATTCTCTTCGAGTTGATTGTAACTTAAAATTGGGATCTTCTCAAAATTACCGGCGGGTATTTTCATATGCGTTCAAATGCGGATGACATCGTTCTGATGGCCGTGAGAAGCACACTGATCGGCCTGCGGAAAAAAACTAGGAAAAGCGGTACGACTAGTTGAGAACTGGACCTCAGCCTCTAGCTTCCAGCTGTCACCGCAGCTTAAAAATGCAGCTTCACCCACATCTGTGGCAGCAACCATCGGTCACTGGCCACGCCAATCGCTCTTGGAGGGCACCACATTAAACAGAGGTCCTCAGTAAAAGTGCTAAGAATCCGAGTCGACTGTTCCCTATCTTTCCGTCATCCGTTCTTTAAGACTGTTACACCCGGACTGAAAGGGTTGAACGCGTGAACGTGTTCCGTACGATTTGTTATCGGCTAACCCGACAAAGAGAAACGTCAGTGTCGATCGTGATCGATGTAAATACAGGGCGCTGCCATATTGGAAAATAGAATTTCGCAGTAGAAGAATAAATTAAAAAGTTAGATACGGTGAATTCAATTTGTTTATTAGAAGCTATAGAGAAATAAGTTAATTGTAGTATAGAGGTAAATTAGTATTGATTGGTGCAATGTAATTATTCGAAAAATAGTGTAGATAGTCAGGAAATGAATTGTTGTTTATTTTCAGTTTGAGGAACGGATTACGTGTTAGGGAGATTCGGGTTAAGTTGAATTGGATAAAGGTGAAAACTAATTTTGTAAGTAGTATAAGTAATTTGGTATTATGGCTCCTTAAGTAATATAATTACGATTACAGCTATGAGTGTGTCGAAAAGCATACTTCATAGATTGTTTCAATGATGTCCAGAACGCCCCCAACATATTCTCAAAGAAAATTACCCGTAATGATGGCTTATCTGTGTTGTGACCAAGATGAAAACTATGATGATATGGTGGAATGTGGCCGGTGCAAGCGATGGTACCACTATTCGTGTGTTGGAGTAAACCAGAGCGTAGCGGAGCTAGCTTGGTTCTGCCGTAAGTGCCTCGGAGAGGATTTATCGGCTCGCGAATCATTGGGAAAGCCGGGAGCCACTCGCGTTCAACCATCTCGAACAGCAAAGAAAACAGGTAGTAACAATACGGGGCAGTCTGCAGGCCAGAATAAGAATAATAAAATTAAGGAGGTTTCTCAGATAGCGATAGGGACATCCCAATCGAAAGTGGGGGAACTACTACCACGGCACATTCAAATCATTCCGTGCGCAGTGAAGTAGCAAAAACTAGTAGTAAAGTAGCCAGTCACAAAAGTGTTGCGAGTTCACAGAAAAGTGGAAGCATGAAGTCGACAAGTTCAAAACGTGACTGGGCGTTGAAACAAATTGAAGAGCTTACGCAGAAAGGTCGTCTGGAAACCCTTGCCGAGGAGAATCAGCTTAGGATCTTGGAAGTGAAGCAAAAACAGATCGAACGTCAACAAAAGGAGCTGGAGAAACTGCTAGAACTATCGAAAGTCGTCGAAGAGGAGTCAGTAGCCGGTGAAGAACAAGAACACGAACAAGAAGATGTTGACGTTGACTACAGAGAAAGAGTGAACGATTGGATGTCACAATGCGAAAACGATTATTCAGCTATACCAAGGCATGCTAACGACAATAATAAGAGAGCCGCTGCTGGAGAAAAGGAATCTTGCACCAAACTGTCTTCAATTACGTCTAGGAACAGCGAGGAAGAAAGGAACAAGGAGTCAATAAACAAAAAAGGACTTTCAATATGATGAAAGTACCAACGCAACTTCAGATTGCGTCGCGACAGGTGTTTCCGAAACAATTTCAGGCTGCCCGGAGGACTGGCCACTGTTCATTAGTGCATATGAACAGGCGAATTTGTCATGCGGATTCACCAATGCGGAGAACCTCGTGAGGCTTCAGGAAGCCTTGAAGGGAAAGGCCCTAGATCTTGTGCGGAACCGTCTGCTTCTACCAGATAACGTGCCAACCATTATTGAGAAGCTGCGCCGAAGGTTCGGCAACCCAGAGCTTCTGTCAACGGTGCTGGCACACCGGATCCAGAAGCTCGAAGGTCCAGATTCGGAGAATTTGGAGTCCGTAATTGAGTTTGGCAGTGCAGTTGAGGAGTTCACACAACATCTCGAGGTTTCGAAGCTTACCGATCATTTGAAAAATCCTATGCTCATGCAGAGTTTGATACAGAAGCTTCC
>JASCZW010008580.1:0-49162 GCA_034211315.2 Aedes japonicus
ATATATTATCTTATAGGACATTGTTTATTCATAACTATTATCATTCATCTTTATCATCATTATTATCATTTTTATCATTACTTGTGTTTTCGTGATTTATATTCTAACATAATTTTTGTTTAATAATTTTACCTTAAAGGTTATATACTTTTAATTATTATGTTTTATATGTTCAATTATCATTATGATTGAGAAGTATCTAGTGCCTTGATTAAAAGAAGCTGCAACGGAATCTATGGTAGGCTTTTGCACTTATTTCCTAATGTATTTTTCATTTCCGGTTTGCAAATAGACCTTTTTCCAAATCTGAGCTGATCTGATTCGTGCAGCGCTGTTCAATTTTTGTCATTACTGTATCATAACTCACAATATTATTATATTTGATGATATTATTTCATTGATTTTACTTCATAGATGATTTAAACATTGCTTATTGTTTTTTTTTATGTTGATTCGTCTTTAACTCCCTGTTAATTAAATCTTCCCTGCTTTCCCAACTCAGGAGCAATAATTATTAGGCCAGCACAAATAAATGCGGATTGCTGATATAAAATCAACATCGAGCTGCAAATATTGAGCATGGCAACAGTAAATTAAAATGTATTAGTGTTAGTTCTGTAAAATTTAACAAACTTTTTCAGGATACAACAAATCAAGATTTTGGTGAAATGCTGCTATCGGTGCAAACGAACGAAAACGTGCTCAAGCGCGAACCACGAAACTCTACACTTAAACACTTTACAAAATTTCTTGCATTTCAGGATCAACCGAAAGGAGATCGTTTATAATAGATACGAATGATTGTAGTGTTTTTCATTTACAAAAATATAAACACTATTATATAAATATTTCATGGGAATGGGAGGGACCATCAGGGCACCCGATTGAAGCACTCTGGATGGGGAGAGTGGGAATGCCAACTCCCCATTGCTAACAGTTTGTGAATAAAGGGCGAGCTCTTCTCCCCGCCCATTGGGGCATCCTCATGTTAGCTAGCTTGCTCTTTTGACCAATTGTTCAATCTTGTTGTTGGAAGGAGATTCTTTATATCCCTGTGGATACGTATAAGTGATGTTGCCTATCGATCCTTCCAAGTCTAACAGAGAGGAGAGTCCATAGCTGTCTGACGTAGTTTCCGTGCTACAATAGGCGGTAGTACATATCATACATTATACACCGATAAAAAAAAACCGACGACAGCGAATATGAAGAGGTCTTTCAATATCACTTGGAAAACTTTGACAGGATGAGGCATAGGCTAAGAAGTATTTATTTTCAAACGATTTTTAGAAAAGAGCCAAATGTTGAATCTTCTGGTGATGCATTTGACAAATTGTTATTCCAAGTTATATTTGAACATGTACTGTTGAAAAGAATATGGCGACAAAGTTATTTAAAAAACCCAGTTTGGTATAATGAACAAATAAAAACTGCAAACAAAAAGCACATAAAGTATACCAATGAAATAATAGCAGCAAGAATCTGGTAAGCTATTTGAATATAAATCAAGCTGCTCTCATTACTTTTGATGAGTACAACTCAAAAACCGAGTTAGAGGTAAAATGGTTTAACTTTATAAAAACTAAATTGAAATCTGACAATTTTCCATCAAAAGCGTTTTTTCGACGAAAAAGTGGGGTCTTCCTCGTCCGGAAATTTGCAATCTTTTTGCAATCTTCTTATATTTTACTCTCACATTTTCTGAAGCAAATCGTGATCGCAATTATTTCGATTTTTCCAGAATTTTGTAGAGATTTAAGTTTAAACAATATAAATGTACATGACATAAGGGAAGCATTCATAAAATTAGATTTCTCCAAAGGATGTTGGCCCAATTTAATTCCCCCTATTTTTAGGAAAAACTTTGCTTCGTAATTGGGAAACTAGGAGAATTTAAAATTAACACTTCATTTGATCACTTATAAAAAAATAAAAAATAAAACATTGAAACACTTTTTCAAATTTTCGCTAGTAAACGCGAGCAAATTCCTCAAATGAAGTGTTAATTTTAAATTCTCCTAGTTTCCCAATCACAATCGTTCTACTAATACGCTCAAAAAAGTTTTTTTTTTAAATAGTGTTTAAAAAAAGTGAAAGTGGTTTGCTTCGTAGCTTACAACTCCCTTGTTTTGGCTTTTCAAAATATCGATGGAAGCCGAAATTTTTCCCAGCTCGTCGAAAAGTTCCTATCTAGTTCCTATTTCTAAATGTGCCAAAAAATTTTGCATACGAAATTATCGCGGTATTACTATTATCTCTTGCATTCCAAAACTTCTGAAGCGATCATTAATGACATCATTAATAAAAAACTGTTTTGATAAATTAAAAATAGAATCTCTACCATGCAACATGGATGCTTCAAAGGACGCTCAGCTATTACAAATTTAATCAAATTCGTTAACTAGGTATATGTTGGTTGCAATGGACAAAGGAAACCATGTTGCAGCTTTATATACAGACTTCAGCAGGGTATTTGATCGCATTGATATACCCATTCTTCTATTCAAACTGCAAAAATGAGTGTTGAGTTAAAGTTTCTTAAATGGCTCGAGTCTTATCTTACTGGTCGACAACAAATAGTCAGATTTAATGGCAAGACTTCAAATCCTGTTCGAGTTCCTTCAGGAGTCTCTCAAGGCTCCCATCCTGACTCTTTTGTTTATACTATTTGTAAACAAAATTTCCCTCATTTTTAAAAACGTAAGAATTCTTATTTATGCCGACGATTTAAAGATATTTTTAAAAACAAAAAGCAAAGAAGGTACTAAGCTATTAAAAAACGACTTACTCTTATTTTATAACAGATGCAAAACAAAAGTGTTTGCAGCTAAACGTCCATGTATGTAAATCAATATCATTTAGTAGAAAGCGGAAACACTAGTTTGTATGATCGGTCTAGAAATTCAGGCAGTTAAAAAGTGCGGATGACTCAAGGATTAAGGTGTTATTTTAAATGAGAAACTAACATTCACTGACTCAATAATCAGTAAAACCAGTAGCATCCTAGGATTTAGAAAACGATTTAGTTACATCTTTCTTGACCCATACACAATAAAAACATTATTCGATGCATAAGTGAAGTCAATACTTGAGCATTGTAGTGTAGTATGGTCACATTTTCCAGTCACAACTTAGGTTGGACAAGATTTCCTTTATGATCTTACAAAGATTGATGCATGCTCATCAGCATCCAAACCAGTGTTGGTGACGGCCGAAAAAATCGGCGAAGAATTTTTATTTTTATCAGTGTTTGAAACAACCCCATCGATAAATGTATTGGTAAAAGCATCATACGATGGAACTCAGTGAGTGAACAAGATGTGACGTTTTGTAGATTATTTCATTCCTCCTCGCAAGTCAAATGGACAACAGCTCTGCCTACCTCTGATTCACTCTTCATTGATTGAGTGGCTGTGGAAATACGACCCAGAAGGATCGCCAGTTGATAATGTTCGGAGACGAAAGATGATAATTTTCTTTTCCACAGAATCATTCATTGTCTTTTACCTGAAATGACAGTGGTGAAATTTTGAATAAGAATGTACCGTATGGGAGTAAATCAGCCTATTAAATTAGATTTTTCTATTTATTATCCTGTAACACGTATTCGATAAGTCGTGACTATTTATTCAGGACTATTCAAACGATGTGTTATGCACACCTTATGATTTTTATGTCACATAACTTGCGATAAAAATCATCATCGAGATTTCATTTAAAGAGAGCTAAATATTCATATCGTGAATTATCATTGGTTGAACAAGCATTCACAAAGCAAATAATATCACTATCAGCATTATTGTTGCATCGTTAAAATTTCATTTAATGAAGCATTCAAAATCAATCAGGTTCATAGGTGGTACCGATCATCAAATTCATTTGTATTAGTAACTCCAAGATAACGTAAACAAAGTAAGGACGTCATTAACAGCACTGGCAGCAACCGGTGTCTTACGCATACTTTTGCGATATCTGTTCATGAAACAGTGAACTCATTCATACACCTTCAAGGTCTGCTTCCGCGATAATGGTTCGAAACACGATGTTGACTGTGAACTGTCAGACGAACGTAAGCCGCAATCGTAAGCAACCTACATCTAGAATTTACTTGAGCTATGTTTCACTTTCGAGAAATTTACGGAAAAAGTGATGGATTATAAATACAACATTGGCCCTTATGACAACAAAATTACATAGGCAAAAATCAGTGCTGGGCAGCAAGCAATGAGCTGCGAGTGCAATTAGTGGCGTCACTAATTATGTTTACTTTAATTTCGGCCTACTAATACATACGCATTTGGCGATCTGTTAAACCTTTCTCTGCACTCGTTGAACTGCAAGTGAATTTAAAAACAAAACACGATAGTCTTCGCATCTTTTAGTCGGCCTTCAGTAAAAAGATTGTTTTCACAGTGTTTTAAATAAAATATGAACTCATGATGTTTACGGGAAGTATACTATTCAAAAAGCGAAAATTTTAAAATTGATACTTTATGTGAAATTTCAGGCCAGCCACATTGATGAAGGATTTTATGTGAAGTTGGAAGGGAAAGAAAACGTCGTTCCGATTAATAAGGATAATCAATGCCCGGTTGGTGAATATGTCAACATTCGTAAGGATTAGACATGGATCTGATATGAGTTTACGATCCCTGGATAATGATGGCATATAATCACCAGCGATGCCATTTGCTATATCAGTTTATGGAACATAGTTTGTATTCGGAAGGAAATTAAACAACATTATATTTGTCAACAAGAACATCTGGAACACAATGCAAATGCCAACATAAGCAGAGGCAATTGCGCGAAGAGAAGTGAACAGTAAATATAGAAACGCAGTTTATGGTGATATGTACCTAAGAAAACATATTCTGAGATTATGATTGCTTTTTCAAAAACGCACTTCTGTGATTATGTGATTTGTTTAAAACAGGTTTTAGAAACGATAATGATATTAATTTGTATTCAACAGTTCTTTCGCTTTCAAATATAGTTCACCAAAGCTGTTTACACAATCAAATTAAGTCACGTTCTAGCATTGTGTCCACCACTTCCTCCAACAAATTTGAATTCATTTTAAGGACCATAATGTCTTTAATGGATACATCGCTGAGCCGCATGCGAGCATCAGTCAGGATGTATTTTACTTGACTAAATAAGCGCTCCACTGCTACTTGCGTCGAAGGTGCAGACAATACAATCATTGCCAGGCGATAAATGCGGGGGATCGAGTACTTCCTTTTCTTCCAATATTTGAGTATATCGAAACGGGGTGATGGTGAATTACTGTCTTCTGGCTGAGCTCATAGAGGTTGAATTTTATTCGTACCGCACGTGGGCTGTAGGCCAGAGTTGCTGGAACTGCCGAATGGTTGCACAGAATTAACGACTGTGATATTTGCTTTGTCTCGATTCTCTAGCTTAATCAGGTCAAACAACAAGGATTCGTTTGATGAGCTTTTAGTTGAACTGGATGCAGTGGCACCCTGGCATCCTTCATTGAAAAATATCATCAGGTAGTCTTCCACGAAGCCACTATTGTTTGCCGGTTCTGAATCTGTACATTGTTCTTCTAGTGATTCTTCCATTCCATTGAGTCGGCAGCCTAATGCAAAGAGGTATTCCTGAAAGTCAATAGATTCCCATTCATTAGCGTCTATTTTCGTTAAATAATTTGAAGATATTTTCCTACTTGTGCATCTTTCTTATCGCTTGGGCTAAGTCGGCCAGACCCAGCAAAATTGAATCGAGGATCTAGATATAAACAAGCCTTGAAGGCCATGCTTGTTTTTAATTTATGAATCCTCCTTTCCATCGAAATCAAAAGTTTTGCTGCCAATGTATTTCCGTTTTTTTTTTTCACGACAAATAACTCTGCCTGACAAATCAACCAGTCCGCATAGAAATCGGAAAGGGGAACGTGGTCCTTCTGCAGCTTCAACGTTAACACGTAAATGGGTTCAAAAGCTTGACAAAAACGGTCAATAAACTGCCAGTGTTTTTTTAAATCTGGAAATCATCGAAAGATGAGTATGTAAGTGTTGCAAATTTTTACATGCAAATGCCCTATATTTACCCAGCGATGGGTCTTGACCCTGCAGTGTTGATAAGAATTGCTTCGTTTTCAAGACCTGTAGATATCGAAAAAGGATGAACCATACACCCCAACGAGTTTCGTTCACTTTCGGTGGTAGAGAGATTTTGTGCATTACAAAAAGTTCCCTGTTAGCCTTGTGATGCATCGTGAGACAAATTTTATTAGTCTGTGCCAGTCTAGTTTTGTACTGCTTAATGACATCGTATGCCACTAATTGTGCAGTATGGGCACCGCGCTGCTCATAATCTCAAGCTCTTCGATACTATCATCATTGACTACGATATCGGCAGTTCCATCTCAAAATCATCTGGTTCTTCGTTTTGTTCGGTGGTAGCGATTTCGATTTCGTCTTCGTCAAATGTTTCATCAGCGTATTCTAAGAGGTCATCATAATCATTCTCGTCTATCACTTTGAACTCAGTGGGTAGCATACTGCTTAGCGGAACTTCATCCTCGCAAGCTGGTTTCGACAGACTTTTCAAGAGCCGTACACTCGCACACATGCTGGCACCATTGTCATGAGCAACCGCGAAGATTTGTTCCATTTTCAGACCGAATACATTTAATTCATGTAAAATCACCTTGGCCAAATTTTCTTTCGTTTGCCGTTCATTCATCTCGTGTACAGCTTCAAAAGTTTAAAGAAAAAAATATATATGAAAGTATGCTCTAATTTTCAAGTTGAAATTCATGATCATACTCACCTAAATGTCTTATTTGCACGTTGCCATCAGTATCCGCATATTAAGCATTGATACCAAACACTGATCTCCCACGCCGGGATGCGGAATCAATTTTGATGCTCACTATCTGTTTCTCAAAGTGTAACCTCAAAATGTCACGTATTATGGCAGCTGCTGTTTGAACGAATTTCGCAACTCGATGACGTGTCATTTGAAATCCACAAGCCCTCAAAACAGGGTGAATCAAGGTTTTAGAGCCAACCCAATCAATGAAATTATATGGCAAGTTATTGACTGTCACCAACTGAAGTAGCCCAAGAAGTGCATTTCGTTTTTCCATGTCCACTAGTAACTTGGGTTCTTTTTGCTTCTGCTTCTTCTGCACAGGCTGTTCCTTTTGTTTCTTTTGTACAGGTTCGTCATCAACTTTGCTATCTAATGACAATTCCTTCAGGACTTCTGGGTGATTACTCTGAAAGTGTCTCTTAAAGTTGCCCGCGACAAACGTCTGTTTCTGCTGATAACCACATTTCCGGGCACTATCAATGTCCACTGCACACCGAAAAATAACAGTTTCGCCGTGCTTTATTTGCTCCACTGCTTGTAGAATTTTTTCTTTTTGAGTTTTCGTCTTCCGATTCATTTTTGTTACGAGCGCGGCAAAATACAATCACCAAGTGATCCGATCGGAAGCTTCGAGCACTTGCACTCAATCATATCACGAAACGAAAATGAGTTACCTACAGAAGCCAATGAACGAATCAATAAATTTTACAAGCAAGCAGTGATGAACAGGCATACAATTGACAGGCGGCTAAGTTCATGCTAAGTTCATTCAATAATTACTTTGCCACATCAGTTTTCTGTTTGAGATGTGAAGCAGAAGTTCTTATTGTGTGCGTTTATTGAATCAGAAATGAGCGTGCAATGAATGATTTATGATACGATAGAAACCATCCTTGATCCAAACATTAAAAAAGCGTCCAGAATTTGCAATGGTCTCAGTTGTAAACGATATCGTTTAACATGTATTGACTTTCAAGAACGTTTATTTCACATGTATTGACTCTGAAGAACGTTTATCAAAACTTAATTTTTACTACAAGCCACTATCGTACAAATTTAATTTTGGCCTTTAAATCGGATGATGGCAACATACAATATTCATTGCGAAAACGTTGACTTTACATCGATAATAACCTAATTGAAGCAATTCTTTCATGATATTTGCTAATAAGCTGGTTATGAATGCAGTAGAATATTAGCCAAATACTGCTACAACTATATTATTATAAATTTAAGTGACAAAGCATGTAAAAATAGTGTAATTTTTCTACACAGGATTGACTTCATATAAAGAATAAAGAATATTTCACTGTACCATATATTCATCTTCACATGGTTGTTTTGACATATTGCTAAGTTTTTCATTCAAATTCAATGCAAAACGTAGTTGCGTGTTGCATACTTTTGAGCATAAAGTATCAAATCTACGATTTAACTTTTACACCACCTTCCAGTGCATGAGGTTTAAAGTGTGCCCCAATAACCGCTATGCAATTTTATTTCTCCTACATCCCCTCCCGCAATATAAACGTCTCGCCAGTAATACCGAGATATCCGATGGTAGGGCTTCGATTATTACAAAAATGCGACTCTTGAGATTTGGCTCACCGTTGTGTCAATAAAACCCAACGGGCTCTGACGGAGCGTTTTTTTTTTAATAATATTAAAATTTAATTACCAATTCCCGGCCAACCATCTCCCCGATAAATAATAAAAAGAAAATGCGTAAACCATTATAAGAACCCTCGCAATGGTTTATTACCGTAGAGCTAACGCAAATAAATCTCCAGCGTTTTTAATTAAAGTTTAATATTTTCCTTTATTACCATTTTTCTTCCATTAGCAGTGGCACAGGCTGGGAAAATGGCTCCAATTCAAACTTCTAAATCAGACCGTTGGAGTTACTCTACTCCACACAGCACCCTCCGCTTAGCAGTATGGGTAGAAGTGACGATATCAAGAACATAATACAGCACAGCTTTAAAGTGTCATCTACTTCCAACTCGCCACATTGTTTGATGCCCATTATCAGCATTCTGTGGTGTGATTCCCGATTTGCTTAGAAGGGAGTCACTGGACAGTTGATATGCATTTAAATGATGAAATGATAGCCAAATGGAGCTCTCAGTAATTATAGACACTGGAAGATTAAAAAAAGGTTAAAAGTTATACGGCGGTGAATCCATCAACAACTATAGAACTATAGAAGCTCATCGACATCGTGTGAGGCGTGTACAAGCAGACATACGTGTTTTCACCGAAACTGACGCCCTCTTCAGAGGAAGACTTCATAGATTTGACGCGCTTATTTGAGGAAGCTGTTCCACATGAGGTAATTCCTCATTCTTCAAGTGAGTCTTGTGTGTGTAATAAAATAGAATTAACTGAAACAATAGTTTACCGTCAAAATTTTAATCGTATGCGCAGTGCACAAAAAATTAACGAAGTTCGGAATAACATTAACGGTTCTCTATACGATATCATATTAGGAACTGAAACAAGTTGATCTGATGAAATCAAAAGTGAGGAAGTTTTCGGTAGCAAATTTAATGTATTCAGATGTGACCGTGACTTGACATTATCAGAGAAAAAATCCGGTGATGGTGCCCTTATGGCCGTCAATGCAAACCTCCAAGCCGAAATAATCCCTAGTGAAAAACATTAAGAATTTGAAGACGAGTGGGTAAAAGTAACGATAAATGGCGAACTTCATCTTTTTGTATCGGTTTACTTTCCTCCACATACTGCTAAAAAAGCTTCATATGACAAATTTTTAAACATCGCGGAATCTAGATTTCAAGTTTTGGAGCCTCAAACCAAGGTTCACATTTATGGAGATTTTAACCAGAAAACAGTTGATTTTATTCACGATAAGGATAACGAATCCTTACTGCTTCCAATTATAGGTGAAAATGAAACTTCACAACTTATTTTTGATAAAATTAACCATGTTCGGAACTAGCTAGACTGCTATTTAGATTTTTTTTACTAATTCTACTGAAGATTTTAGCATTGACGAAGCTTTAGACCCACTATGGAAGAATGAAAAATTTCATACTGCTATCGAATATTCATTATTCTCAGATTCTCATAGGCAACGTCCAGAAGATACTGATTACGAACTTGTTTACGATTTCAAAAACATAAACTATACTGAAATTAACAGAAAAATAAAAAAAAAGATTGGCAGAACCTTTAAAAAAATGAAAAAGACACGAATAAGGCCGTTGACATATTTTGTAACAATCTACACTAAAGTTTTTTTTTTACACGGGTTGTTTTCGGCGATAACTCGAGAACGGAACAACTTATCGACCTTATTCAAATCACATTTTACGTTTTGGGCCAAAAGTAATCATATGGCAGTTTTTCAAAAAATTCACAATTTTTGGTGTAAATACTCAAAATTTTGAAAAGTGTATTTTGACCATTGCGTGGAAAGGTAACGCATACAAAAAAATCGAAGCAATATAAAATGTTTAAGCATGTGAATTTATCAACTCTATTAGGTCTTTTTTTACACGGTTCCACACCCAAAAGTTGAAATTGCAGCAAAAAATGCAATTACAGTTTTTGCAATCATATCTTGAGAAATCCGCATGATTCTGATAAGGCAATTTTTCCCATCATGATCCACAAAGGTTTTTATGGTATAAACAAAGCCATGCAAGTGTGTGCAAGCGGTTATCGCGGTGTGCCTAGTGCCTCGATAGTCGCAGCAACCGTTGGGTTTTTGTGCAACCGTCAACAACTTCTCAATATGGGTGAGACAATGGCACAGAACGCCGCTACGCCATTTGCCACTGTTGCTATTCCGCTGTCAATAGTGTTCTATTTTTATTTTCACTCGTCATCACACTCCCATCTCCCTCTCAGGTCACCATGCGTTTTATGAAATAAACGAAGCCATGTAAGTGTGTGCGACCGATATTGGCTCTATTGTTGTAACGTTGAGTGCCTCGACAACCGAAGCAACTGTAGGGCTTTTATTCCGTTCACCTCAACTTGTTATGGTAACTGGATGATTAAAATAAGGAGCCGTCATGCTGTCGGTCTCGGTTCGATTCTCGGTAGCGGATCGAGATCTTTTTTTGTGAGCCATTCAATTTACTACTACTAATCAACTGCACAACCTCACGCACACATTGAATTTTTCTAATCGAATTGATGTGTTGCTTTTTTGCCCACGACCAATGTTGCATTTTTTCTCCAAGTTACGATCCATTACGAGAAATGAAACCAAATCATGCGAAATTACATTACAATCTTGCTTTTTTATTTTGGGTGCATACTAAAAGTGGACCGTATCCCCCGTGCAAAAAAAAAAAACCTTTGTGTATATGCAATTATTGACTATTACGTTCCGAAGAAAAAGAAGAGAATACTAACAAACTATAAGCAACCGATATGGTATACACGTGAAATCAAAAATCTCAAAAACAAAAAGCTCACAAAGCATACAAAAAAATCAAAAGTTTACCAAATTTAGATGAATACTTAGATATTTGTAGAGCACTTGATGCAGAAATATCATCAGCATATGAAGGGTACAATACAAGAGTAGAAAATAATATAAAATCCGATGCAAAGGCGTTCCTTAACTTCACAAAGGAAACAATGAAAACATGTAACTTTCCTTCGCGCATGCAGTTTGAAGAGTTTGATGGTTCTGATAGCGGAGACATTTGTAAACAGTTTGCACGCTTTTTCCAAAATATGTATAAGAAATCCAACGATATTCTTGACCTTAACTATTTTTCCTATCTACCTGAGCATCAAAATGACGTATCAGTTGAGAACATCACTGTTCAAGAAATTTTAATGGCACTTAAAGGTCTTGATACTGGAAAAGGACCTGGTCCAGATGGGATACTAGCAACTTCTTTTGTTAAACCCCTGTTTTGGCTCTTTAATTTATCACTTCAATCAGGAGACTTAATACTTGTCTTTAAATCTGGCAAACGATCAGACGAACATTCCTAAAATGTTTGAAGCGATTGTAAATGAAAAATTATTCAATCAGGTAAAAAACAACATGTTTTTCTCAAAGGCAGATCAACATCTACTAATCTATTGGAATTTGTAGAATTTTCTTCAGGTGCAATGGATAGAGGAAATTTTGTGGAAGCTTTATATGCTGACTTCAGCAAAGCGTTTGTTCGAGTTGACATTCCATTGCTACTTTTCAAACTTAAGCGAGTGGGTTAACCAGGGCACTATTGAAATGGATCGAATCTTATCTGACAGATAGATCACAGGAGGTACGTTTCAATGGAAAGATCTCTAGATCAGTTTATGTCACCTCAGGAGTTCCACAGGGATCTCATTAAGGTCCTCTGTTATGTATTCTTTTTGTTGATGATGTTAATCTTGTATTAAATCATCTTAACGTTATTATCTATGCTGATGATATGAAAATGTATATGGAAATCTGTAGTAAGTTAGATTTGCAACATTTTGATATTAGAGACTTAGGATTGATTCTTGATTCTAAACTGACCTTTGTAGATCATTTTAATGCAACAATTCTCAAAGCAAATAATATGTTAGGATTCATCAAAAGGTTCAGTTATCATTTTAAGGATCCATATACTATCAAAACACTTTATATAACGTACGTAAAATCCATTCTCGAATATTGCTCTGTTGTTTGGGCTCCACACCAAGAAACATACATTAGTCGTATAGAATCTGTACAGAAACATTTTTTTATTTGCTCTTAGAAAACTAGGCTGGAATTCATTTCCTATTCCCTCGTATGAGTCTCGTTGCATATTAATTGATATTGAATCACTGAAGAAAAGACGAGAAATTGATATGAACTGTTTTGTTAATAATGTTATCGTGCAGCGTATAAATTTGGAAAACCCTTTAAAAAGTTTGAACTTTTATGCACCATCACGCATTTTAAGTATCAGAAATCTATTTCATGTAAGGCCTCAGAGAACCATTTATGCTAGCAATAGACCAATGAACAGAATGATGAACATATATAATGAATGTTGTGAAATAATCGATTTTACTATGCCTAAAGCAGCAATAAGAAAAAAATTGACTGCAAGAGTTGTACCTCATAGATACTAACTTTATATAAATGTAAATATAAATGAATAAATGTAAATGTATATGTAGTCTACAATGATGATTGCCGAAATAAATAAATAAATAAATAAATAAATAAATAAATAAATAAATAAATAAATAAATAAATAAATATATAAATAAATAACAATAAATAAATATATAAATAAATAAATAAATAAATAAATAAATCAAATAAATAAATAAATAAATAAATAAATAAATAAATAAATAAATAAATAAATAAATAAATAAATAAATAAATAAATAAATAAATAAATAAATAAATAAATAAATAAATAAATAAATAAATAAATAAATAAATAAATAAATAAATAAATAAATAAATAAATAAATAAATAAATAAATAAATAAATAAATAAATAAATAAATTAATTAATAAATTAATAAAATAAATAAATAAATAAATAAATGAATAAATAAATAAATAAATAAATAAATAAATAAATAAATAAATAAATAAATAAATAAATAAATAAATAAATAAATAAATAAATAAATAAATATAAAGAAATAAATATATAAAAATAAAAATCAATAAATAAATAAGGAATAAATTAATAAAGAAATAAGGAAATAAATTAATAAAGAAATAAATAAATACAATAAATAAATAAATAAATAAATAAATAAATAAATAAATTAATATATAAATAAATAAATAAACAAATAAATAAAACGATTGAAGAGTTCTGTTATCAGAATTAAGTAGTTTAGGTCATTTACTTATTTGTTTGAATATAGGGGAGAAAACGGCTTAAGCACCCCGAGACGCTATTCCAAGCACGGGGTAAACGTTAACCTACAACGCTCATTTTTTTGCAGTATAGTACTCCATGCAGTAAAGCACCATACTACAAAAAATGAGCGCTGTAAGTTAACGTTTACCCCGTGCTTGGATTAGAGTCTTGGGGTGCTTAAGCCGTTCCCTACCATATGTAATGTAAGAAGCATGATCGTTGCCCACAGGGTGATTCCACTTAACAGACAGAACCTGCTTTTCTACCATTTTAAATTTATCATATTGATGTATGAAGAGCCAACAAAGATTGAGCAAGGCCTTAAGAATAAGAGACCTGAGAATAAGAGAATTTCCGTCCAGCGTTATGCTTCTATAACACGAATAACAAAATATGTACGTAATCAAGTTGCCAACGAATCAAACTTATTATGGCAATGCTTTTCATTTGCCAATAAGTCGTTCAAATTTTTCGATGTCATCTGCTGGTTTTATGAATTCATGTAGCTTCGCTTTGGTCAAAACTCAGAAAGTCTCAATAGGTCGTGTCCCGGGTAATTAGGTGGATTCATGTCTTTCAGCACAAAACATACATTTCGGCTTTTGTACCACCCTATGGTGTCCTTGACGTAATGACACGATGTCAAATCAGGCCAAAATATGACGGGACCATTATGCTGCTTGATCATCGGCAGTAAAAGCTTGTGGAGGCATTCCTTGGTGTACTTCTGGGTGTTCATTGTCTCCGATGTTATGTACGGGTTAGATATTTTGCCGGATTCGCATATTGCCAGCCACCATATCACTTTCTTTTCGTTTTTTTCGGTGAAAATTGCCTTCTCCATTTCGGAGATATCCCTGTCCTCACGTACAATAAAGTATTGTATTCCAGAAAGGGTTTTATAATCCAATTTTACATACGTTAAACATCCGAAATTTCAACAAAATATTGTATCATAGTTTCCAATCTCTTGGTTTCACTAACAAGGCCTGATTTGAGTTCCTTGGTTCCTTCTGCTTTCGGTATATCTTGAGTCGCTCTCTTGCACGCATCACGTTAGACGTCGAGGTCCATATTTTTACGCCACATCTCGAACGAGTCCCAATGGTTTCTGCTAATAGGCATCTCTGATCTTTTTGTCAATAGGAGGACTCACAGGACCGGGTTTTCGACCACTCCTCGGTGCATCGACAAAAATACATCTTCTCCATATTTTCGAACTGCAGTTCGTACCGCTCTAACGCGCACACCCTCTTCCTTTGACTATTTTCTTAAAAGGATTATACTCACAGTGTTCCATTTGTAGCGCGCCAAATTCGTTGAGGTTTGGACGGCGTCCAATTTCAGTACTTCCGCCACTTCCACTCAACAACGGTTTTGCTGAAGTAAGGACTTCTATCCGATCGTTGGCTGAAGTGGTCATCCCTCCAACAAACACAAGTCGACAATCGATAGCATCCCCTCCACCAAAACTAGCCGGGAGACACATGGTTCTCATTTAAGCGATGACGCACCTTTTCATTGCAAGAACTTGTTACCCTTGTAGAAGAAGTAATCTCCATCCTGCGAACATGTAAGACTCGATCTGAACAGATTAATTCTGCCGAAGCCCTCGTCTCCATGAATTGACTGTGAGGCTATCAACATCGTTAATAGGAAAACTTGCTCCTTGAAAGGCAACATTCATAAGCTTCTATACTTTCTGAATACCAGGAAAGTCGACATCGCCATCATCACCGAAACACACTGGATGCCAGAAATGAAAACCTACCATTACGATTTGCGGCTTATGAGACTTGATCGCCATCATTCTAACGAGGAACATCTGCTATCGATTGCTGCCGCGCTTCCAGCTGAAGACCATAAGGTGTGGCCCTTTTAGTATTGGAACAAACCTTTTTTATTCTTACAGCGACCCTAGTGGTCGGATTTGTAAACTATGACATCTTATGTGTTCCCATAACAATAACAACATCAGAAGTTTTTTTTGTCACGATGCAGTTCGAACGTGTTTCAGGTAAAAACAAAATGGAAAGAAGAAAAATAATTGTGTGCAATCATTTGGAAAAACCCTTCGTGGTCTGGGCCAAAACTTGCTAAAGTGTTGGGTTTTCCCATAAATACCGTGCGGCGTGTTCTGAAAAAGTACAGAGAAACTTTGTCAACGGATCGCAAGCCTCAAAAACATCTTCTTGACTACAATATAAAAATTTTGTTGCAAAGAAGTCAAGAGAATAGAATGCTAAAAATGTCTGGTCTTGAAAAAGTATTGAGGAAGTTTTTTCCAAACATGTCCGGTTACAACGAGACATCCAAACGGATGAAAATATTTTTTTTTCTGTTTTTGTTCGATCAACTTAAATTTTACTTGTTTATAATACTTCCTCAAACATAAACACAATTTAGGTTAATATTGTTGTTTCGTTGCTACGGAATACATGATATGTTTTTTTTCTGGCAGCTATGAAACATGTTTTAGACATCGTGCCTTTTTTGTTATTTGATGTCCATATTAAACATGCAAAATAAACTTTAATTTTACTTCCTCGAAACATTTCATTAAACACCAAATTAATTTTGTATTAATCTTACTGTTTCGATGCTACGCCGTATTGTTTTCCATCATATTTTTTTGCTAGCAAATTTGAAGCATATTTTGAATGTCTTGTGTTTTTTTTGCTAGCTGGACTTTTTCTATGTTCAAACTGTAACTTGAATGTCATTTTAGTTCAAATTTTGAAGATCAAAGTAAGCGACGAAGCCAAAAATCTGTGGCGAAAAATAAAACGAAATGGTCATTTTAGAAAACTTAAAAAGCAAATGATGAGGAATATTGATTTTTAAAGTATATACATGGATCTTACTCCACGTTTCACCAGTACTGGTCGCAATTATACAAACTGAGTCAGATGATGGTGAAATATTAAATAAATCCAGCAAACATAACGGTAGTGACACCGGGTCTCGAACTGGCATTGCAGTCATGTAGCGAGCCGTGCTGAAATCTGACGTGTTTGTTTTTGCTCCAGTCAGATTTTCGCGAGAAAAATCGAACTATAATTCCCGGTGATTTGGCCCAGACTAACAGTGTAATCATTCAACCTCCGCGTGCTTTGTGTAAACAGTGAATAGTGGTCGATTCCCTCGAAATGTGGGATTGTCGGCGGTATCTCATCGTTTCATTTTATATTTTATTTTTGGAGCTTCACCCCCGCACCCGGAAGAGGTCAACATCGGCTTGGTTTTGTTGGTCAATTCTTGATGATATTTATGACGCAGACATAAGTTGGAGCATGGTCAGAGTGTTTTTACGTTTGTCGCGAATGAATCAATGATTATTAGCAGGAGGAAGGAAGTCGGAAAAGCTGAAGTCGAGATCGCCGGTTCTCGGTGGCAGTGAAATTAAGTTGCGATTTACGCTGAAAAACATGTGTGGGTTGGTTGGCGCGATTGAAAGTATAAAGTTGCGGTCGTTCAGTCGATCGGTGACATTTTTCAGTCCGGTCGGAACAATAGGAAACGGTGGAAGAAAGTGGATCTCTAGGGTTTTTCTTTTGGGCGGATCTGCAGTTGAGAGGTTCTCTCCAGGCTCATCTCTTTCATTCATTAATATCAGTGGCATCTGGCCCCGAGAAGGCCTAGAATTGTAAAGGGTAGCCATTCTTGGGTCTGCTGTTTGGTCGTTTCAAAATGACGGCATGAGCAACATGCTGCGCGCATTGAACCTAAGCTGGCGATTATACTACGTTTGAGGAAGAATATTAATGACGGAAAATCTGGCAGAAATGAAGGGTCAATATCTCAGAACTAGATTTGAGAACAGAATACGAGAGACCGTGCCCAAGTGAATTTTCATTCGGTGTCCAGGCTTAGTTAGTAAATTAATCGGTGTAAGAAGAGTGTATTTGACGCAGATATCATGTTACTACCGGAAGGTTTGCGACACGTTAGTGTCGGCCGGCTTGAGGTGGACGAGTTTTTCGTTATGCTTGTATCTTTTCAGGCACATTGGAGCAACTCATTGCTTTTGGCAGAAAGTTCCACATACCATCGTATCGTTAACCAAAACGAACCCTGCTGTCAACCTTTCCCCAACTATCCAACATCCGCAGTGATTTCTCGTGGAAGGTGCAGATGGATTATCGCGGCTTCGTTCACAGCAGGTATCGCGTCAACACGTTCCTTTCCATTCCCTGCTTGACCCAGCATTCGGGCGAGGCCGGCGCTGGTATTTACAGCTCCATAATGGGTCACCGGATTTTTACGCTGAGGATGTATGTTGAGTCGCAAACATCATCTGTTGGTTCTTTGTCGTTGATCCCAGCTGATCTTTGGTAATAACGGAATTGCATCTGTGGCAGGCCTATCATGCTCATGCTCCAAACATAACGATAGTGACGCTTTAAAATTGTAGAGTTTTCAGAACAATTCACAAGATCCGCAAAAGAGCTCTGCAACGATACTTGAAAACTAGGCGATGAGTGATCCAGGGCCTAAAACACACGGCAATAAACGGCCGGGAAGTCGTCCAGTGGCATCGCGATAATAACGTGAGATTTCATACGATAACAACGCCAAATCCACCTGACTGGCCGCAGTTCCGGCACATCGAGGAGATTTTGGAGGCGATAATGAAGCGGAAGCTGAAGAAAGTGGAAAAGATGGCTCGGAGCGCGACTCAGATGACCAAAATGTGGAACAAAATGTGCCAAGAAAAGTTGACTGCGGAGTTGAGCAGCGTTTGGTGGGAGGAATAGAAGAAGAGAGTGCAAATTTTCATTTGAAAACAAACGAGAATTGATTTGTGTTGATATTTTTTCCTCAAGAACAGTGAGATGCACCTTTGACTTTTGGGATTTATTAAACTTGTTTGTATGTCAATCCGCTACCGAGATACAGATGATTTTATTATTCCGGATTCTTACTGGACATAGCTTTACTAAAAAAAAAAGAACGGAAGATAACCGTCTGAGCAGTACATGTTGCAATATACAATTTTAATTTAAAGCCAGGATGCATATTTCCATATTAACAGAAGAATTGAATCGTACCTTCTTTGTAGAGAAGACTAAAGAATGCAATACACTAGTTATAGAAGAATGGAAGCAACTTTATTCCTAGATACCCTTTATATTTTTCTATAAAAGTGCTGGATTGAAAATTACTTCAAATATTTCCAATTTTTTCAATAATTGAATCACTCCAGGAAAAATGAAATGCCATATCCCTGATTTAATATTTCTTTTGATGTATCAAACTGCACACATTTCCATTCATCAAAGCAAAGCTGAAGTGAAAATAGGGATGGCAAAGTTGTTAATAGCACGCATTTCTTCAATTAGCTATCGTAATTTTCTCTCTTGCCAGCGAGTAATAGCCAATAATCCTTTTTTGCGACTATCTGGATGGAATTGGATTAAAATATTCCGTGCTTGAGGCCGCCAACTTTCTAGGGGACGAACCCATTGCAGTCGAAAACATGTGTTTTTCAAATTCATGTGTTCAAATCCTATTGTATAAAATAAAACAATTTTTTAATAATAAATCTTATATTGGCTGCATTGTGGCACTCAAAGGCATGGAAATTTCGATCAAATTTACCACCACTCATAGTGAATGGATGAAACAGATTCTACCAAGCCATTTTTACCAGCAAGCAACGCTACCGAAAAAAGCACGAAAATTGCTCCAGAGTGAAGTCCTCATCATGTTGGCGGACGATCCGCTTCCGGGGAGAGTGTTCGGTTTGCATGTTTTGTCCGATTGCACGGTTGTGCGCCACTTGTGTTCCGGATGATTGAAGTGGGTATTGATGAACTTGTTTATCAAATCAGCGGTGTGTTTTTTGAGCACCGGCTCACGGGAGAGAACCCACGCATATTCTGTCAAAAGGAAAGTGATTTTATAGACTTGTTTCCAGAGTGTAGACTTATGCTTCGGCTTTGTACCTGATACCGTTGTGGAGTTGACAACATTGCACGAATACACGATGGCATAGTTGAGGTAATCCGTTTGCACAATGTCCATGGCGGAGTCTGAAATGAGATCAATAAAAAAAATTGCAATCTGTTAATTACGTCTAACGAATAAAACTCTTCTCCACCTTGCAGAGGGATGTGTCCTTCGTGTGCGATAAACTACGTAGATTAACCGCCAGACCTCTCAGGCAGGAGGCCCTTTACGATAATGAAGAACATTATCCAGTATAAGAACAATGGTTTATTGACTGAATTCTCGATACCCAAGATTTGTTTTTGCGAAACGAATTCAAGTATGATTTAGGGCCTCATTGTATAGTCGAATGTGGCTGTCATTTCCGGTAGAAAAATAGTTTGACTGCTCTGGAGCGCAGTTAAATAATTTTTTCTCCTTGCCACAAACAATGCGATTGGATGCTTTGTAATGTCGAAGAAATGCATCCATGAAGAACTCTCGAGTAATTAATGATTAGGGCCTAAAAGTCAATCGTAAACAATGGCTTTAAACGATAATTTCTGTCAAATCTCAAAACATATCTGCTCTACCATATGGTATAGCTGGATGTCATAGGAGTTCTATGATTCACGACAAGAACTCGTAGAAATGCCAAGCCCGGCAGAAGAGCAGCGTATCAAAATTTTGCTCGCGCATCGCGAAAATCCGAGCTACTCGCACGCAAAAGTTGGCAAAATCGCTAAAAGTTGCCAAATCAACCGTTACAAATGTAATTAAAGTGTTTGAGGAACGTTTGTCGACAGCCAGGAAGTCTGGATCGGGAAATCGAAAACCGGAAGCCGCTGAGACGACAAAGAGAGTTGCCGGTAGTTTCAAGCGAAACCCTAACCTATCTCTCCGAGATGCCGCAAATAAGCTGGGTGTATCGTCTACAACCGTGCATCGAGCCAAAAACGAGCCGGACTATCGACTTACAAGAAGGTAGTGACTCCAAATCGCGATGATAAACAAAATACGACAGCCAAGCGCGATCCCGGAGGCTGTACACGACGATGCTGACGAGAGTTTGACTGCGTGGTAATGGACGACGAAACCTACGTCAAAGCCGACTACAAGCAGCTTCCGGGACAGGAGTTTTATACGGCAAAAGGAAGGGGAAAGGTAGCAGATATTTTCAAGCACACGAAACTGTCAAAGTTCGCAAAGAAATATCTGGTTTGGCAAGCCATCTGTACCTGTGGCTTGAAAGCAGCATTTCATAGCTTCCGGGACTGTCAACCAAGAAATTTACGTGAAAGAGTGTTTGAATAAACGTCTGCTGCCTTTCCTGAAGAAACACGGTTGTTCCGTACTGTTTTGGCCGGATTTGGCATCTTGCCATTACGGTAAAAGGCCATGGAGTGGTACGCCGCCAACAACGTGCAGGTGGTTCCCAAGGACAAGAACCCTCCCAACACGCCAGAGCTCCGCCCAATTGAGAAATACTGGGCTATTGTCAAGCGGAACCTAAAGAAGACCAAAAAAACTGCTAAGGACGAGCAGCAGTTCAAGGCAAACTGGCTTTCTGCGGCGAAGAAGGTGGACAAGGTGGCTGTACAAAATCTGATGGCGGGGGTCAAGCGTAAGGCCCGGCAATTCGGATTTGGAAAAGCGGAAGCCTAACTGAATATTTTTCCTGAATTTTATACTAATTGAACTTGAAAAAGAAATTTAATTTGATTTTTTAAATAAACGATTTCACCGATTTACACGCGTTTTCCCTTGACCAAATTTTGACCGTATCACCGGACCCAGCTTCGCTGTACGAATCAATCTCTTCTTTCGCAACTGCAAAATGCGTGGGCTTACATCACATTGAAGTATTATCGAATTAATTGTTTGGACTACTTGTTTTTAAGTTGAAAAATCACTCTGCTTTGAGCCAACAAAATATTTTGTTAGTATTCAATACAAGGTTTCTATTTGTTTCAATTAATAAAAAAGTTCCAAATCAATTCAAACTTTCAGTAAACATTGAACTTCAAATAAAATTATTTGAATTTTTTTTAAACGATTCTCATGTTGATTGGTAGGACAACGTTATTTTTTTGTAGTGATTCCGCTCAAATATAGTGAGCTGCATTCCAACTTTATTTTAGATCGCAACCATCAGGAATCAACTCTGGTACCATTATGCGCAACTCTCAAGCACTAACACTGTTTATAAAAAATAATTTCATTGATTTTTGACATTGATCAACCCAAATCCAATCCAAATCCAATCCAAATCCATTCTTAATCCACTCCAAATCCACTTCAAATTCACTTCACCACTCCAAATCCAATCCATGTCTAATCCATATCCAATCCAAATTCAAGTCAAATTTACTCAAGTCAAATTTGAAATCCGCTCCATCATCCGGTGCAATCCGGTTCAGATCCGATTCGATCCGACTCAAATCGTAACTCCACACTCCAATGCGCTCAACCGCACTCAAATCTACCTCCAAATCCACTCCAAATTCAATCAGGGAAGTGGGCTTTTATACAAATTAACCACAAATTTCAACCAAACATGATAATCATCCAGGTTACTAAAACACAAAACGTATATTCCTCGGGGTGAAGCATATTCTGGTACATGTTTGATCCCTCAAAAAAAATTCACTTCGAATGGGACAAGAAGTTTGCTTACATGAATGAACCGACATTAAATCCATATCCCTCGAATGTTTCTGATTTTATAAAAGAAGATTTGACGCAACTTTTCGTGATACAGCACACATAGCTGTGACGCTTGAGTTACGCCCGCTCCAGCCCCTTAGGTGACTCTATACCACACTCTGGGTCGGCTCTTTGCCTTACCGAGGTTGCAAAACAAGAGGAAAAACCATAGAGATACATTATTACCCAATTTCACTGGCGTTTTGACTAAATTTTTGGCCTAACGGTCCCTGTCAGCCCTGAATGTGTCCCTACCGATACCTCTACTCGCGGTTGTGGTGTGTGGTGTCAGTGTTGGGCCCGTCAGATGAACGCTGGTCAGCTTGGATCCACACGAGGTTTCCGTGCTCCGTCGCCTGTCACGCCCCAATGTCTTCCGCGCGCGATCGATGCCGATTGCCCCGATTCACGATCGCTGTCGAGAACGCCGATTCGGTGATGGATGTTTGCGTCGTCCACAATTTCGCGCTGATCACCTGCCTTACTCAATCGGCGCTGGAATTACCCGATCGATGCCGCAGATGCGTCGATTACGCCGATCCTGGTGGTGTCGCTGGTCCTGTGAGGGATATCGTTACCCGTTTGCGCGCCTTTACCACCTAATACCAATCGAGTGGGTGCCGATCGGTTGGTCGTCGATCGGTTTTGGACACGATCACGTGAGGTGTTTGCTCGCTTTGCGAACGGGTGATCGTCTTCAATCACCAAGAACCAGTTTTTTTCCCACAATTTTGTTTGAACTTTTGGGTTTTCTTCGTGAGCTGTGGACGCGGGTCAGATTGCTGGTAGCTCAAGCCAGTGGCCGAGTCTCCATCACATGCAAGACTCAGGAAACGGCGAACAGGCCTTTTTTTCTAGGTAGCATTCTGTGCGGGAGTCAGAGCATCAGGCAGTTGTCGATACTGCCTGAGGATACCAGTTCGAAGGGTGTTGTTGTTGTGGTGTGTTGTGTTGTGTAGAGCTGATTACATCATCTATTCGGTGTGCTGTTGTCGGATGCTAACATTGGCCGTCAACAGCTACTAGCTTTATTGTGCACGTGTTATCTAAGTTAAGTAGTTTTATGGCAGTTTAAGCATTTGTTATGAGCATGAATATTTCATTTCCTTAGTTACTTAAGTTTTTCTTAATTTACCTATACTTTTAAAGACCCTATCCTAGCCAGCTAATATTTATCTGCAGATCTTTCCTCTTTCCGATTAAATACCCACCCATTTCTGTTAGAAAAACTCTAAGCATTGAGTGAGCGAACCATTTCGTGGCTGGTCACAATACTACCCAAATGTCTTATCAAACATATCTTAGCAAAATGTCTAACTTGACTGAATCGCTTACTGGCTTCGAAACTTTATGAGTTCATAATAAAAAAATGTAATCGATCTGACTGACATAATAGGCTGAGTTGTTAAGGGACACATACCCTACATATATGAAACATTCAATTATAAATCATTCTAAAAAACCGTTCGTCCAGATGTTTTGATTGTCTTGAATAATATTTTACTCCAGATTTTTACAAGCGATAAAAAAACGCAACAATAGAACGTTGAAATGAGCAACTAGAATTAAGCAAGAAAAACGCGGAAATTTTAAGCGAAGAAAACCTGGCTGAAATTTCGAGGCGAAACCGGTGGACAATAAAGGCTAAATTTTATGTTCTTTTGTCGTTTGTTCAAACCATAAGTGTTGTGTTCAAACTCTTGTCATGATTTATGAGTATAGTTTAATAACTTGACTACGTTTACGGTTAAGTCGCCTCTCGCAGCATTTCTATCAGTTCTCTATGCAGTAGGGTTTACTTTATGTTTTAGTAATCGGAACAGCTAACTGCTGTAATGGTTTCTATGGCTTTCAATGTGTTTTGTTGAAAATCTAAATATTAGGGTGAAGGACAACATCGGAAATGAAACAATTCCGATCAATAATCCCAATTACCAAGCTTAATCTAAACGACTTGATTTTATTAACTTATACAAATCATTTTCTAAATGGAAAAAATCGCAGTAAGCCGTGCTTAAGAATTAACACGTCTTTTGCTCCGTAAATTTCAGGAAAAGAAACATTTTGCTCAGTATTCGATATAACATATTAATATCAAACATTGATTCATTGGTTGAAAATGAACCAGAAGTGACTGTGCAAAGATCGTTTCCAGGGATCCTGGTGTTTCCGTAAATGAAGAGTGTTAACGTTTATTTTGATATATGTGGCACTACCCCCAGGCTACCGTTCGAGAAGCTGTGTTGGAACGGATCTGCATTGGAAGCCAAACCAATTGCGAAGATGATATTCCACCTGAAAAAACCGAACGTAGTGTCGTCCATCTGGAACCCGAACATAACATAAGTTATTAGTACGAGACACTGAAGAAGTCTGCACATTGTAGACGAAAAACGCGTATCTGTCGAAGATAAGCAAAGGTAGTTGGAATTAAATGGAGATTACTAATTTTTCTTCTAATTTATAGTTATAATATATTGTTCTTACTTCAAACCCTATGACGGGAGAATGCAAAATCGGAATACTCAAGTGATATCCACCATAAAATATAATTTGAATATGACAGTGAATATAACACTTTCTGTAAATCAGTTAGGACGATACACTGTTAGACAATGTTGTAGAATAAGTCAAGGGCTGAAATTGTATCATTCACTTCATTTTGAAACAACCCTAATAAATTTCGTATGGTTATTTTTCTTAACGGCCTATTTGGGTATATCATCCAAACCATTCAAGACATTGTTGGAGGATTTGTGATATCGTTCGTTTAAGGTTAATTTTAATCAGGGAAGTTATCGGAAAATTTATCCAAATGAACAAAATGATTATTGACCGCACTGCTCGCTACATATTTCGTTACATTTCACCGGATGTGATCTACAACTCGGTTGAGCACTTTCTATTATGTAATCCTGTTAATCAAACTTCTGTTGGAACAGTTTGATTGTTCATTTTGGTCCTTATTTTGCGTTGTCAGATGCTTAATCGCGCAATGATCAATGTTTATGCACTAATGTTCCGAAACGAGTATTGTCACTTTTCATAAGACATAAAATGTAATAAGGACTAAGATATGTTCCTTTGACTACAAAAAACAAATAAAGGGTGATACGGTCAAAATTTGGTCAAGGGAAAACGCGTGTAAATCGGTGAAATCGTTTATTTAAAAAATCAAATTAAATTTCTTTTTCAAGTTCAATTAGTATAAAATTCAGGAAAAATATTCAGTTAGGCTTCCGCTTTTCCAAATCCGAATTGCCGGGCCTTACGCTTGACCCCTGCCATCAGATTTTGTACAGCCACCTTGTCCACCTTCTTCGCCGCAGAAAGCCAGTTTGCCTTGAACTGCTGCTCGTCCTTAGCAGTTTTTTGTCTTCTTTAGGTTCCGCTTGACAATAGCCCAGTATTTCTCAATTGGGCGGAGCTCTGGCGTGTTGGGAGGTTCTTGTCCTTGGGAACCACCTGCACGTTGTTGGCGACGTACCACTCCATGGCCTTTTTACCGTAATGGCAAGATGCCAAATCCGGCCAAAACAGTACGGAACAACCGTGTTTCTTCAGGAAAGGCAGCAGACGTTTATTCAAACACTCTTTCACGTAAATTTCTTGGTTGACGGTCCCGGAAGCTATGAAAATGCTGCTTTTCAAGCCACAGGTACAGATGGTTTGCCAAACCAGATATTTCTTTGCGAACTTTGACAGTTTCGTGTGCTTGAAAATATCTGCTACCTTTCCCCTTCGCTTTTGCCGTATAAAACTCCTGTCCCGGAAGCTGCTTGTAGTCGGCTTTGACGTAGGTTTCGTCGTCCATTACCACGCAGTCAAACTTCGTCAGCATCGTCGTGCAGCCTCCGGGATCGCGCCTGGCCGTCGTATTTTGTTTATCATCGCGATTTGGAGTCACTACCTTCTTGTAAGTCGATAGTCCGGCTCGTTTTTGGCTCGATGCACGGTTGTAGACGATACACCAGCTTATTTGCGGCATCTCGGAGAGATAGGTTAGGGTTTCGCTTGAAACTACCGGCAACTCTCTTTGTCGTCTCAGCGGCTTCCGGTTTTCGATTTCCCCCCGATCCAGACTTCCTGGCTGTCGACAAACGTTCCCCAAACACTTTAGTTACATTTGTAACGGTTGATTTGGCAACTTTTAGCGATTTTGCCAACTTTGCGTGCGAGCAGCTCGGATTTTCGCGATGCGCGAGCAAAATTTTGATACGCTGCTCTTCTTGCTTGGACGGCATTTTGACAACTGAAGAGTGAATTCCAAAATCAAAATAGGAGCAACATTCTACACACACACCTTCAAAATGAGGGGTGTTCAGGTTTTAAATGCAAATATTGAAAGAAATACGTCAAGTTGATATTGACCAAATTTTGACCGTATCGCCCTTTATGTTCCCTAGTTTGAATTAATTCGGACTAGGGTTCGGTGGTAGATCTCATACCCCGTAACGCACCACGAAAAGGTGATCTACCAGCGTTACGGGCCAAAGTTGCTCGGTTACGATGGTTCTGTTTTAAGGCAGAGTGCTTGGCACCCTTGGCGAAGCGGTTGTATGGCGTTTCCAAAACCGGCATTCCACTCTTCTTAGGACTCCATTTTTGAATGGGTTCTGATTTTCATCTGTCTTAGGTACTGAGATCCACTAGCTCAAGGTGTTGGGTGTTTACAGGAATCCCGCTTTGGCCATGTCAACAGTTCATTTGACAAAACAGATTCTCACCCTCAAGGCTAAGAACTGTCGAATCTCTATGCGAACTTGTGTACCGGTTTTTTATTTGATCGCAGATCGTGTTATCCGGTACATTAAAGCATCGAAAGGCAGCTCGGATGGTGGCTCCACTAATTACAAGGTCTAAGCGTTGTGCAATTAATCCACAGTGTACTGAATTCGTTTTTTCAGAGTCATTCTGGAACAGAAACTCAAACACGGAATAAGGAAATCATAAATTTGGCTATGCTCCTTAATCCGTGGTTAAGATTTTGGTAACAAAAATGCACGAAAACTAAAATTTTGAGTGAATTTTATGTTAAATCGATTATCTATACCTGCAACATAATCGATTCGTTTCACTTTCATTTTACATGATTTTCATTGATAAAAATAAACTAAGCTTTTTTTCGTGTCCATAACAACTCAGCTAAGCCTGAGCAGAAAAATTGCAGTTCATGGCAAGAATTTGTATTTTACTTATTTAATTCGTGCGCGTTTGACTAGACCTCAAAATAGTGATGCCTTAGTGAAGTTGGTTATATTCTCTAACATTTGCGGTAATCAGTATTGGAAAAATCATTTTCAAAAGACGTTCACTCTTTACTCAGTGAATAAATCGCCGAGGAACTTCGCACTCGAAGTTCGCGAACGAACTTCAATCTAAAGTTCATGAAAGTGCAGAGTGAGGAAACGTTTCAGTTCTCATCACGAAAGATCTTTTGTTCCTCCATCTCACAACGTTTCACTCGTCTTCGAGATCCGATCCAACCAAATATCCCCTCGGCTTTGTTCTTTTTCTCTAGTGAGTATATTGTGTGAGTTGTGATGTTTGTTTTTTTAAGTATTGTGCCGCCGCAAAAGTCGAGTGGTAGGAAACTTCTGCTGGAATGGCGTGACGCATTGAAGACAAATTCAACCCAACCTCCCCGGTCACACAGTCATCATGCGGGATGTCATTCATGCGAGATATCTTTCTATCTAGATTTCATTTCCATGAAATGCGCAGTGTGCCTTTCAAGAACGAATGTGGTGTAAAGATATAGAGTAAAAAAAAGATCTGATTTTATTCGTATCCTCACGTCGGTGATTGGAGTAGAAAAAGTTCACGATGTTTCATTCTCTCATCCCAGAAAGTTCACTCAAGAAACGTTTGCGTGTGAAACTAGCATCGAGAAGTTCGCAAGTGAAAAGGTATCGCAAGATGAACTGATATTTTGTGAGAATTCCAACACTGGCGGTAATCGTTCGTAAATTGGTCAATTAAAATCTCAAAATATTCCTTATTTTATGTTGAGAGCGCGGTGTTGGGTGCTGCGCGGAATTAGGGCAGGTCACGGTAATGTTCGTCAAAAATCGTCTCTAAAAATTGACAACAGATGAAAGCAAAATTAGTCAATGTTGATAACTAACTTTCTTATGAGATAACGGGTGATCTCAAAATGATATCTGAGATAACTTTTTTCTGTAACTTATTAGATATCAGTTTATTATGTTACTTTGTTAGAGAAGCCATATGGGGCTAGAACTATACTGCCGTTCTACGCATAACTATCCCATGTTGCGTTTGATCAAATTGCAGCTTTTTCAATATATGCTTAATTTTTTAACTCTACTATGGGATACAAATAAAAATTATATACTTTGATCTGAGTTTGTATCAAAAAAACATCAAGCAGTTGCGGCTTATCATTTATGACTGATCCATATTCATTTGCCGGACAGCTCTTCTCAGAAGCTCAATTTCAAAATATGATGCATGATGAACTTTATGGTGCTTGAGTAGATCCTACAACTTTGTCTAACAATACACAGCTCTATATCTTATATCTGAGGAATAAGAGCGTATATTCGCAGTGATCTTCGCGATGATATTCGCGGTGAAGATCACGCGAGGATCACCGTGAAGATCACTGTGAATATACGCTCTCATGTCTAAGATATAGGAGTTAGAGCAATGTACTTCTAGACAAAGTTGTAAGTCTACTCATGCACTACAAGTTCATCATACATCATATTTTGAAATCGACCCTCTGAAAGGAGATATTGGCAAATGAATATGCCTGAGTCAAAAATGATAAGCTGCAACCCTGACTTTAAGTTAGATTGTCCCATGTTGAAATTCTAGGCATAAAAGTCTCACTACGACTTTTCTTAAGAGATCTTAGAAAAAAAATTGATTTTAGTTTACAACATTCTTTGTAAGAACAACTCGACACTAAGCATTGATAAGGGGCTTATATGCAAACTTTGACATGAAAATATTGACTTTGACATGAAAATATTGACATTAAGTTGTTTATATAAGCCACCATTTGCATTTGATAGAACTGTGTTTCTAACGATGACATGGTGTTAAAAATAATCAGAATCATGATAGAAGCATAAACAATAATGCACATGGTATGTCTATTTGAAAGCGTAAATTCTATCGCCAACGATCCAGCAATACATCATGCAGTGCGACGGATATGCCTAGAATGTTCTGCTGCAAGGCAAGATTCTACGCATGTCAGTCCCACAGAATATTTTACCTCGTATTTAACATACAAAAATAATCTTATTGTTTGTAATACCACAGATTCCATCAAATCTCAGCAACATCTTCAAATGCCAATATTATCCAGCACTACACAATAGTGCTGCAAAACTTAAAACGCTATTATCTCAATTACAGCTTTTGCAACATGAGACAGTTTTGCGTAGAACGGCAGTAAAGTTAATGCTTGAGTCCAAATAGTTTAAAGAAACATGGAGCATCCTCCTTTCTTATGATCCAAAATATTCGTTGATTTACTTATTCATCAAATGGATAATATAAATGCCGTTAGTTTTTTTTCTTAGGGGAGGAATCAAATTTTTGCTTTCCTTATTGATAGTCACATGCCATTTCCTGTTCAAATTAATGTAATAAATAAAACTGCAGTGCATGTTGTACTTGGTATACAAATTTTAACTCAACCTGCATTTGTTGCATTTGTATTGAAATAAACACTATATCAAGTCCTATTGAGTTAGTAACGTTGTTAAAACGATCTTAATTATGTTTAAAAAGCGAGAAGTTATTGCATCAAGTAACTTGCATTATTTACCATGAGTTTGGCGTATATTGGTCAAACTGCCCGGACATGGCATGATGATTCATCACGATTCATAAGTTTTATAAAGAAACTAAGAGAGACGAACTAGGAAACTTGGGTGAATCATAAAAAAAAACTAATGATGTATGATTACAACCCACCATTCATTGGACAGCTTATCCCTCCAATTGATCTATTTTCCTCGATCCTTTGCCTTAGTTGTCGCTATGTTTGCATGACATCACCGTATAAACACCGATGCTTTATATCTTACACTAGCCAGTGATTGCCACAGTTAGTACACATTTCAGTGATAACTACATTGTATATTTGCCTGCAGATCGTCGGAAACCCCACATGCAAATTACTGCATCCGCTAGTGCCATTTATTTGCGTGGCAAAAGCAATCACAGTTTCAAATAAACAACTTCGAGCTCTAATAACAACCTTCAATAACTAACCTGGATCTGCAGGATCCGTAGTGTTGTATCGGATGATAAACTGCGGAACCTTCGCATTGTTGAACACCTTGGGCGACGCAGTTCCAGTGGAATAGATCACTTCCCCGGTGGGACCTTGCTGCACTGCCCGCACGATGTCGAAATCCAGTTTATTTTCCGATCGGGTGTACTGCTCCTGCACGCAGTCGTCCAGCTCGACATCATTAGGATCGTACAGACGACGAATCTCGAACCACTTGCCGGCATACTACAAATAACAAAAACAAAAAATCCCACAAACACATCGATCATCGTTTCAACGCATTGCCTTTGGCTGCTAATGCAAGCTCAAAATGATCCCCTGCTGCGAAGGCATTTCTCTCAGTCTTACCCGGTTCTCGTTAAAGTCGTATGATTCCTGGAAAATCAGGCAATGTTTTTCGTAGATAACAGCCTTTATCGAGCATATAAAACCGAACAGCAGAAACACTGTAAAGACAATCGCCGAATGTTTCATTTTGGACGCCCACCGTTGGAAACTAATACACATTAGACGATAACGAAGGCGGATGGAGGGAAACGATCACTGCTGAACTGGCTTTCCTGATCGACAAACATCAACTGAGCGTAAAATGTGCGCGACAACTGAGTGAGGACGGGTACTGAGGGAGGTAGAATTCTCGACGTTGTTCTATGGCTAACATTCTCGTTGCAGCTGAAAAGGGGAGAACCGACTAACGAATATTTCTATTGCTATATTTCTATGTGTCGTATTAAAATATTCAAATATACAAAATATCTCGTTCTTTACGCTTCCAGAGAATCGGAAATAGTGCGCTCATCTTCTTCTTTATTAATATTTCATGCTTATTACTTTCGCAGTTATCTGATTACTTGCTCTCAACTTAGTGTTAATTCAGTGCTTTCGATGCCAGGTACCATATTTGCATGAGTATGGGTGTGTGGCTAGTACAGTCAAATCATACCTGTTGCCCAGACAGTCGAGAAATTTGTTTGAACAAGACTGGGAATCGAAGCCAACCATTTGCAGCATGGTGGTGCTTTGTAGCTACAACTCTGGGAACGTCCATTAAGTACGCCACGCTTTCATGGGGGAGCGCGTGATTTCAAAGAACTGTGATGATCCTTACAAAATAAAGATGATGATGTCCATATAAAATACGTGACGATGGTGGGAGGGTATTTTTAGAGCGTTATTTTTTTGCGTGTTGTACCTTTTCTTTTACCGACTGAACTAGGGGAGGGCCCACATAAAGCGCTTTATTGTACAGGGTGTTCGGTTCTTCAGTGCAAATATTTTCAGCAGCGATTGTTCTTCGCTTATGGTCAAACCTCAAAGTTATTGAACTTCTAATGTTTTTGGTACATGTTAGTCTTAAATTGACTGTAACTCAAAAACTATGCAATTGAGCAAACATTTTGGAGAAAAAACAGTCCCGTTTGAAACAACAAATTTGTTTTGTGGACATCCAAACTAAAAAAAAACTAGTTGTTTTAAAAATCCGGTTAGTTGTTTTATACCAATGATTTTGTTTTCTGATAACCAAGCAGGTTGGTTGTTTCTATCTAAAGATATTACCACAATACAACACAAATTAGGGTTGTTCTAAACTAATATTTTTGTATTTTCCAGGGAAACAAATTAAAATTTTGATTCAAGCAGAGCGGTGGCTAACTCAAACTAATATATTGTTTTTTTTTTTTGTATGACCCCTTTAGTTTTTTTTGTATGGATTGTCACGTTTTACCTAACTCCCCCTCCCCCCTTACTGCGCGACATATTTAATGGACCTAACCTTTAGCAATAGGTGAATATTTAATATTTTAATTAAAAGAAACTTGAAAATAGTATCAAGGCTAACTTTAAAATTCGACTAAGACAAGTCAATAAATGCAAATTTGCAGTTTTCTAATGTTTGTTAGCATGTTTAAAAAATAAATATTCGTTAAATTACAAAAGAAATGTAAATGATTGTTAACGGAAATGTTTGTTGTTTCAACCGTTTTTTTTTGTTTGTTTCAAACAGCCATTCAGTTTGAATCATACTAAAATTTGTTTAAAACAAACCATAAGTATTGGTAGAATCAACCAACAAATCTTTTTGTTTTCGTACACTGCCGGTCAAAAATACTTGACCACTGATGAAAAAAATACATTTTTAGATTCATGTTCAATTTAAGTTTTTATACATTCGAGCTGAATAATATGAAAATATTTTTTTTAATTTGAATTAAGCGATTTTGGGCTATTATCAAGTTTCCTGAGCTGCAATCGCCTCGGCTCGAGTAAACACGATCACGCATCACGCAGTGACATATTCAGAGTGAATCATAAAGTTTATTTATTAATAATACGCATTGAATAACTACATATATAAGAATATGTATAGGTAAATTTCTGATTGCTAATCATATGAGTTGAATTAATATTTTTAAAAGCGGGTTTCCCATGTACCATTTATCATCATATATCAATAATGGCAAGCAAAATACTATTGTCAGTCCAAAAGTGTGCCCAAATTATCATTTAGCTAAGCTTGACTGACTGCACGTATTAATGGTTGCTATTCCGTGATTGATCAGAATCAGTGAAATTGTACAATGAATCAACTGAATGGAGGTGGGAGAAACAGACCATTCTCACTGTACACGTTTTAGTGACTCAATAACTCAAATTTCTTTAATAATCAATAACGGCGCTGGCCACGTCCTTGCAATCAAGTGGGAATATGGAAGGAAAGTTAGTGTGACCTTTGCTGTTAAGGAACCGTGTTTATCTATGCATCGCCACGAAGGTCACAGGAAGGAGGTTTTTTATGTGAGTAGGGTAGGGCTGGATGGACCAGGATTCACCTTAATAAGTGATGTGATCAATTGTATACATAACATTATAGCATATACATAACATCGATCAGTTCCGACTTTAAAAAATAACATAAACGAACTATTCAACAGATTTAGACGTCCTCCATTTTCAAACAAAAACACATATTTTCTTAGCTTTCAATTTGCTCAACTACATTGTACAAACTGTTAAACTACTGGAACCAATAACTGCATCATACAAGTTGAACCCTCTAAAGAGAGCAATCTATGATCAAACATTTAAAGTGACGGATTAATGGATTTGGTGAACTTAGAGTCCTTCGAAGGCATTTGTGCCTTTTGGCAACTTTATGCTTCTATTGATTTCCAAGCTTGTCGTTTTAGCACCAATCGGGGGATACTTGGTCCTATGCCCAATGATTTTATTATCTCCTATCTACTCAACCAATCGCAATGTTTTGTGATATAGTGGCCGGAATATTATAATTTGAAATAACTCAATTCAGACGTCTTCCAAATTTGGCAGATCTACAGGCAATCGGTGGATAACCGCTTGGTACCTAATAACAACATGCTTAGAGGTGGACCGGAAGTTTCGATAAGCTACATCCCCCCAAAAAAATGGGCCCAAATTATCATTTTGAGAAAAAAGTGGCAAATCATTCGGGGAGATAATCAAGTTTATAAACATTCCGAAGAGTACAGTCATGTTTACTTGCAAGCGATCAGCTGAAACTGGATCAATCACAAATCGTAAGGGTTCTGAGAGCCCGACAAAAACATTAAAAGTAACTGACGACAAAATTGGATTACTCAGCGAGAGAAACTGATTCAACACAGCGCCAAATATTGAAGCTGAAAATATCCGAAGTCAAGACAGTTTGATTTAGGTGTCAACAGTTCAAAGACGACTGAAAGAAAGAGGTTTGTTCGGTCATGTTGCAGAAAAGAAGCCGTAAATTCGTAAAGTCAGTCGTAGGATATGGTTGGCATATGCTCATACATATAAATATTGGACTCTGATTCAATGGAAATCGGTCATGTGGTTTGACGAATCAAAGTTTGAACGATTTGATTCAAGACGTCAGAAATTACGTATGCAAAAGGCAAAAAGGTAAACAAAAGATTCAGATTGTATTGCACCTACAGTCAAATACGGTGACGTTTCAGTCATGGTGTGGGGCTGTTTTGCTTACAATGGCGTGGGCTCATTGTTCAAATTCGATGGAATCATGTGAATAAAACAATTTCACAACATACGGCAACGCCAAGATATTCCTTCTGATGTTCGTTCGAATGGTCCTGGGTTTACGTTTCAACAAGATGAAGATCCCTTATACACTTCGAAACATTTTATTAATTATTTGAGGAAAGAAGAGGAAGAAGGAGTGTTGCAAAATACTGGATCATCTGCCAGCATCACCCGATTTGAACCCGATTGAAATGCTTTGCGAAGAGCTCGATTGAGGAGTCAGAAATCTCTGACCAAAACATCAAACCGATCTCTGGAACTGTCTTAAGTCAGCGTGGAGCAAGATTTAACATGAGACGTTGCCAAAACTTTTCGAAAGACTGCAGAGATTGTGTGCGGCTGTCATTAAAGCTGAGGATGGTCTCTTCGATGAAAAATGCGTTTAAGTGTATCTATCAGATTATTTATAATTGAGCTTCAAATGGTGAGTTGACAACTTCAAAGGAGGGTGCAACCGACCTCTGGTACTCACAAGTTCCTACCTCACGCCTCCACGAGTCATATGATCACAAAAGACTGCTAGCTGAAACATGGAGACGCTGGTTGGCGTAGCCTGGGCAATGTTGTCATTTTGACAATAGCGAAGTGAGGGGTGCGACCGGTCAATCATATCATAGTTTACCATTCGTATATCTTTCAGGTCTTCCAGGTCATCATTATAAAAAAATAAACATTTAAAATTCATTTTTTTCTCATGACTATCATACATTGTTTAAGTTTTCTGGTTCATGCAACAAAACAGCAGTCGGCACACATGTAATTTCAGTTCATGTTATAATATCTCTTCACTATATATTATCTTATAAGACATTGTTTATTCATCACCATTACCATTCATCATGATCATCTTCATAACCATTCTTACAGTTATATTTTGATTTATATTTGATGATATTATTTTACTGTTTTTGCTTCATAGATTATTTAAACATTACTTATTGTTTTTTATGGCCATTTTTCTTTAATTCCCTTTCCATTGAATCTTCTCTGTTCCAGGAGCAACTCCTAAATCAGGAGCAATAACTATTGGGTCAGCAGAAATAAAAATGGATTGTTGTTATAAAACTAACATCAAGCAGCAATAAGTGACCATAGCTACAGTAAATTAAAATGTATAAATGTTAGTTCTGTAAAATTTCAACAGATTTAACAAACTTTTTCAGGGTACCTCAAAACACGTTTTTTGAGAATTGCTGCTATCGCTGAAAACGACCAAAAACGTGCATAAACGTGGACCCACTAGAACTCGACACACTTAATAATTTACAACATTTTTTGCACTTCAGGATCAACCGAATGAAGATCACTATATATATAGATACAAATGCTTGTGCACTTTTCTTTACATAAATATAATAATATAATACATCATATATATAAAATGAAATGCTGTCCGTTCGCATACATACATTCACGAACGATACTCATGGATTTAATTTGATTTTCTTATGTTTTGATTCGTCTTGGTTTTCAACAGGTTTATATGAAGAAAAAATTAGAAAAAAATTCTGGAAAATGAATAAAAAATCATAAAAACCAATATGTGGTTTTGTATGGGAATATCATTATATGCTACACAGCCATTTTTCGATTTGTAAAGAGGAACCATTGAAAACTATTATAATGGCTTCGTAGTAAACATAAAAAGAAACGAGAGAGGAGACAATCACTCTACTTTTGTTACTTAGCACCTTTTGAAAAGAAATACAAGAAATGATAATACACTAGAGTCGCTTATTTCGCATTTTTTTTACGAGGTTGTCGGTATTTGACGTGGTTTGCGGAAAAAATACGTGGTTTTCGTTATTCACGCGAGTAGATACCGTTCGCTTAAATTTGATCATAACCGCTGTTGAGAATGCAGTTCCGAAAATCACAATGCCATAATTTAATTTGAATACACACAAAATTATGTATATACCTACCCTACCAAACACTTACTTTGTACTACACAATACTTGTACTTCATACAAATGAGACACAACCCGAAAGCTTACCTACGAACACCGAACAGAACCAGTCGAATATAGCAATCGAAACAGTACGCACGCTTTATTTCTTCCGTCGATCGGTCATTCCGAATGAACCATAATTGAATTATAATATTCCCGTCGTCTTCGCAGTTTTTTTCACCATAAGTTTGTAGTTTCTAGTCTTCCGCTTACATTGGTGTACCGTCTTCCTGCCGAGCAGTGATTTTCCCTACGTGATCATATCACGGACAAATTTGAGGAGCTAACGTCGCGAGTGATCCGCTAAGTTGCAAACATTTTGGTGCTGAAACCCGGAAACGTGAGTTGCAGTTTTCGCTATCGCCATTGCAGTGTTGTTCGATCGGTGGTTCCAGTTATTCTCCATCACAATAGACGTCGGCGTCACGTACATTACGTTGTCCGCCACGTGCAGTGGATTTAGATCGTTCCCGTGGAAATTCCGTTGTCATGATCATCATCTTTCCTGTAAGCTCCAGGAGCATCGAGGAAATTCGCACATCGCAGGTGTATCGTGTACCCTCCGCAGCCATAGCAATCAGCAGTAGTTAAATCGGTCAGGTAGAGTTAACCCCCGATAGCAGGTACGTGCCTATTCTGGTGGTGGTGTGTAAATTTAAATATGGCTGAGAAAAAGGGCCAGTGCGAGCAAAGCCGCAAGCTCGGCGGTAAAATTGAAATTGTCAGCATCGTCGCCGATCGAATATATTGGGATCGGCGGGTATGATAAGTGAGTTTAATCACAATTGATGAGCCCGCCTCATCAGAACCAAGTAGCCACACAAATTGCGCTTCTGGATGAGTTGTGGCATGAATTTCTTTCGGCCCAAGAGGAGATAGAGGTTTTGGAGGACAATGAGGAACATTTTTTCGAACAAAGGCGAAATTCAACTATTGTACCTAAAGTTGAAGGCATCGTTAGCAGAACAAGCTTCCCATTGTCGCTCAGTCCCTCACCCCCCACCTCGCGCACCGTCGTCGGTTTGTACTCAGCCGGCTCAACCGATAGGCACTTAGGCTGCCGGAGATAAAGATTCCGGTGTTTGGTGGCAAAATTGACGACTGGGTACCATTTCGAGATTTTTTGTTCGTTGATTCACTCAAATCAACAGTTGACGGCAGTTCAGAAGATGCACTATTTGCGTGTGCATCGTTGATGGACGAGGACGGCGCGTATTATTTCGCGCGCCGAAATTTCCCGCTGATATGATCGTGATTAGCCGTGGAAACTGGTGAAAGACCGTTACGCGAACGCCGCCGTACACCCACCGTCGTGGTAATTTGAAGTTCTCAAATACTGCGAACTTCGGTTGCTCGAACATTTCTGCAGTTTACAGCCATTGCAGTATTGCCCCTCCACTCAATGGTTGATTTCGTTTGTCGATATAAATTCACCTCCTCCAACTCCTGTCAAAGTGTTGAAGTGACGTGGAATTTTCGTCCAACCATGGTTGTGCTATCGACGGCTGTTATCAAAGTGAAGGATGCAGACAATAACGATCATTTGGCTAGAGCCCTGTTGGACAGCGGCTCTCAAATCAGTTTGGTAACCGGAATTTCGCCAGCGACTCCGATTAAAGCGTGTCAAGCTCAACTACCAGTCAGTGGGATTGGGCAATCCACCATCAACGTACACTGGTTCAACACTCATTCGCATCACGCTTCGGAGATCATCGGTTCAGCCTGACTGCTTAGTACCTCCGAATCTCACCGTTTCGCTACCCAGCCACCACATCGATGCAACGAGGTGGCGATCGCCGCACCCGCTGATGGCTGGATCCCGGTTCAATATAAATGAAAGCCGGGATGATGGTCATCGGTGCTGAGTTGTTCTTCACGCGCTGCTTGAACATCAGCAAATCTCGCTCGCCGCTGGGTACCCGGTACTACAAAGACTGGTGTACTGGATATGTGGCAGGAAAGGTAATGAGCAAGTCACGACCCGCAGGTAACGGGACCCAAATACCTAAGAAAACAAGTATCGATCTCTCGACAAGCAGTTTCAACGCTTTGGGAATGAAACTTCGACGTTGGGTGAATCAGTAATTTGATACGCATAAACACTGTGAAGACCATTTCCAAAAACTATTCGACGCATTTTCCAGACGGAGCATTTCGTTCCGTTTACCACTACGAGAGGACATGCTGCCAATGCTAGAGATTCCTACCAGCTCGCGTTTCGTTTGACTTCAGTCCATGGAGAAAAGTTCTCGTCAACGAGAATTTTCGTTGGGATTATCATAGAGTTTCTGAGGAGGCGAACGCTCAGGCTTGCTGGAAGGAGGTAATCCGTGTGCGCTCGCGTGAATTGCGTTTTTCCTACCACACACCATGCCATCCACCGTCCGGAAAGTTCACCTGGCAAAAGACACGAGTCGCTTGATGGATCCTGTCGAAGTTCTACCAGTTTGTCACTCAACGAAATATTTTCGCTGGACCGATAGCAGCCTGCATCACTACCGTTATCAACATCCGCGAGCGCCAGATGCCGCCGATTGCGGACGCTGAGAAAATGTTTGCGATTCTGATGCATCCGCGAGGACCGGAAGACGAAGTAAATTTTGTTCGAAGCGATCCATCCGATCCACCGTATCTACCAGCTGAACACGGTCACCTACGGTCCGCTAGCTCACCTTCCACGCCGCTCGTGCTCAACCAGCTGGCCACTGACGAAGGGGGAACATCGCCGTTGGCAGTTCTGTAATCAGGAAAGGAACGTACGGAAGGACGTGCTCACTGGCCAAGACGATCAAGCTAAATACCGTCACGGCTTCCTGCTCAGGAAATGGAAACGAGACTGCAAAGCGTTCCTTTGTCAGCCATGGGAAAACTCACCGCAGCTGAAAGATCGTTCCCATACCGTGAAGACCTTCCAGACTTTGGCTTCTCAAACGGACACACTCCAATTCAAGATACCAGTTATCTCTCCGCTCCGCAAACAAGCGCCTGGTCGTGTCGGAACTGTCCCAACTATTTGATCCCACTGGCCTTCTTGGACCCATAGTAGCAAAGGCGAAGCGATGTTTGCACTCGTGCTCCGGGGCAGATGAAAAACCGTCCGAAAAACAACGCCTGGTGGAAACCCATCGATCGGAGCTTCGCCAACTACAAACTCTCTCGTGCCTCGTAGAGCCAGGAATCGCAAATACAACGTACATTGTTTCTGCGTAGCATCGAAAACAGCATACGGCTGCTGTATCTACGTCGTCTCTCGTGATGATTCCGAAACCTCCACAGCCACCTATTAACTAACAAATCGCGTTGCTCAACAGTGTGGCCAATCCATTCCTCGGCTGGAACATGCACTGCGCCGCTTAGCAGCCAACTTGCAGACAATCCCCAACAAACTACCGATTTCGTTAAACCACCAACCTTTTGCGTAGACTTCCACGATCGTTCTGCAGCGGATCAAAATCGCGATCGAATGTCTGGAAGGTTTTCGTGTCCGAGCCGCATCGCAGAAATACAGCGCCCATCGAAGGATTGCAATGCGGAGGCGGGTATCGCCGGAAATGAACCCTGCGAGATCTTAGCTTCCAGAGTGGAACAGATGGCTAACCAGATTTTGAAGGACGATTTGTGGTGGCATGGCCCGACTTTCTTGACAGACCCTGCCGATTGTTGGACTCGAGTGCGGTCATTGGTCACCGGATATTCAAGATTTGCAGAAAGAAGCAAGCTCTGCCGTCGCACTCACAGCACCACCGTTGATTCGTCCTCACTCAATCGGTTTCTCGGATCCCGCCAAACTGGTCAGAACCGTATCTGGCGCCACTAGTTTTACTTACAACTCCAGACGTCCAAAGAGTGAACGCCATCTCTGATTCGCACCCCAAAGCAATGCAAATCAAGCACTCGCCAAGACGCTCGTGCCCGCCGTTACAACCAACGGCTTTTTCCGTCGAAGTCAAAGGTACCGGAAAAACCAAGATCCTACCGCTGATCCGGCTTATCCATGTCAAAATCCCCACTCAAAGGATCAATTGGTGCATGGACCAGTTTGGGATTGCTCAGAATCAGAGGAAGATTAATAAACATGAATTTACCCTACGACACCCGCTTCGTTACTCCTGCCAGCAGATCAACAACTAAGCCGGATTATTGATCGGTCCAATCATTATCCGCATGGCCACACGGTGGTCATACACTTACCTTCGCTGACAATTGCCAGCGTTTTGCCTACCAATGACAACCACCGAAAGGTGCGGCAACCTGACTTGTCGCTACCAACCATGGCGCCGCTTCCATCCTTCGCGTAACTCCAGCCAGACGTTTCTTGTATTCTGATGGACTACCGCAGGCCACTTTAGTGTGGACGTTAAGCGAACGGGGCGCGTCGGTTTAGGTCCACGTCGGGTTATTCATGCCCAGTAGTGAAAGCCATGTATCTCGACGTCGTCACCGACCCGTCATCCGTCGCCTGCATAAACGCCGTCAAACGATCCGTCACACGTCGCGGTCGCGTAACTGAGTTACATTGCGACAACGCGACTGCTTTCGTCGGGGCAGATCGAGAAATCCGGTAATATGAGTTTCGTGAGAAAGCCCGATCCGACGACCGGATAAATTTGCCTGGCGAGCGGAATAAAGTTCTGCTTCATCCCAGCACGGTCACCATTTCGTGATTAAGCTGGAAAAATCGTTTAGCTACATTTCGACGAATATGGGCAACCGCTCATTCACCGGACAGCTCAGACCGTCGTTGCCCAAATCGAATCCGTCCTCAACTCGTCCTTCTCCGCTTTCAGATTCTCCCGACGATTTCTCTGCCTCAACACCGGGACACTTCGTTCGGTCCCTCTCGTGACAATCCTCGAGCCCGCTCGATAGCAGAATCCTAATCGTATGTCGCGCCTCCAGGAGATGAAGCGGTCTGTCCAAGACTGTGGCGTTGCTGGCAACCAGACTACGTCAGTCAACCGCAGCAGCGAACTGAAGCGGAAGCAAGTTCAGCACGATGTCCGCACTGGTCAGCTGGTGCTTGTAAAGCAGGCAACCGTACCGCCACCCAATGGCCTTTGGGGCGGATCATCGAAACCGTGGCAGGAAAGGATGGTCGAGTCCGGGTGGCCGGGTCGGCGACTACCAGCGGTCAGCACGAAGCGGCGGTCACGGAGATCGCCTGTCCTACCAATGACGACCGAAGAAGACGACAAGGTGGAAGACAAGGCGTGTCAGTACAGAACCATCGTCATCGACTGCAGATGATGCTTGAACCGGATGGCTTCAACGGCGGCCGGTATGTTGAGAATGCAGTTCCGAAAATCACAATGCCATAATTTGATTTCAATACACGCAAAATTATGTATATTCCTACCCTACCAAACATTTACATTGTACTACACAATACTTGTACTTCACACAAATGAGACACAACCCGAAAGGTTACCCACAACCACCGAACAGAACCAGTCGAATATAGCAATCGAAACAGTACGCACGCTTTATTTCTTCCGTCGATCGGTCATTCCGAATAAACCATAATTGAATTATAATATTCCCGTCGTCTTCGCAGTTTTTTTCACCATAAGTTTGTAGTTTCTAGTCTTCCGCTTACATTGGTGCGCCCTTTTCCTACCGATCAGTGAATTTCCCTTCGTGATCATATCACGGACAAATTTGAGGAGCTAACGTCGCGAGTGATCCTATAAGTTGCAAACAACCGCGTCTCAAACGTAACTTTTCCCGCATTTTACGAAGATTTTGTAAATAACTGGTTTTAACGCCGTTCCAGGAATTTACTCGGTTTATTTAATTGTAGTTTTTTTTCCATCGCATTCATTCCTGTGTAAAAGTAACTTCAGTGAACGATTTATAGCGTGCAGATGCACGTATAAACTGGAACGTTTGGATTGGTGACACTCACAGCTAGATGTACTTCGATCAACAATAGAATAAGGCCTATCAACATTTGTAAACCAAAATTTCGGATCCCTGTTTTCTCTTAAGCCATAGGCCACCCACGCAAACCAATACCATAATCATGTAGGGAAAAGTTTCTCTGCACGATGATGCTACAGATTTGCGTGTAGCCTATGGCTTGCGAGAAAAAAGCCTCAGAAATGTATGTTTACAATGTTGATAGGTCCTTTTCTATTGTTGGTCAAGAATTGGAGTGAAAGTATTAGTTACTGCCTAATGCATTATATTGATAAATTGTGTAATTAGAAAGAGCAGCTCAAAATACAAGCGATAAAGTTAGCATAGTCGTAATCGGCAAAGCATCTGGCAGCAATCGTGCCCAAACATAACCTTAAAAACTGATTGAAGGCAAGTTTACATTCCAACGTAAATCTTCAATCGTGCTCCCTATGGCTGATGACTGTGTGTGTATATATATATATATATATATATATATATATATATATATATATATATATATATATATATATATATATATGATATATATATATATATATTATATATATATATATATATATATATATATATATATTTATATATATATATATATATATATATATATATATATATATATATATATATAAATAAGATGATATATATAAATATATATATAATATATATTAGATACATATATATTGGTGGAAGAAAGTGTTTGGCAGTTTAACGGAACTGTTGTCGACTGCTTCGAATGTGACAGCTCTGTCGATTCCAGTTACTCACGTTCATTCCGAGGTCACTTTCGCTTTCACAACTAAGCTCCTTGCATAAACACGAGTAACAAACATCACATGGATGATAGGTACTGTGATATTAATCCCATCCTCAAATCTTATTGTTTTGAGGTGATGCCAGCATACTTAGTAGTAATCGTCCAAATTCAGATAGATCTCACCGGATATTGTTGCTCGATGTTCAGTCGCCATTTGACGACTTCCTTGTGATGCTCAAGGAAGCATTTATGTCTCTACAGTAAGTAGCATCCGCTTTTCGGCCAATATTTTCACATCATCCTTTTCCAATTAGTGCTTCGCGCACAAAATGCAATACAATAAAATTACAGGTAAAAAACAGTCTCCGAGAATGAAATTGAACCTCGGAAAATCATAACACTCAGTACCTGAAAAGAAAACAACCTTCACAGGTGGGAGATGAACCAGCCCAGGGCTTAAAATCTCGATAATCAAGGAACTAAAAAATAACTAACCTTCACAGGTCTCCATCAGTACACCACGTGATGAGTGCATCTGAAATTATATGCCAACCACACACGCGCGCATGGCCGTTTTCTACATTGCACTGGTTTTCTTTTTTCTCTCTCCACACACTGCCAACAATCAATATCCCCCGTTGCTAGAGGCCACCTCTATAACAACTTCTAAACTGCTTATAACCATCAAAGTCACTCGTGACGTAGCAGAAGTACTACTCTGATCTAATCACTCAGTATAAACCCAGCACAACTAATCGCTGATACATACTCTTTCTCTGGGCACGGGAGGCGAAGCACAAAACACAAAAAACGGGGAAAACTACCGACCATCACAAATTCTTGGAAGGAATCGATTATATTCACTACACCACACAAAACAAGTGGCGATTTTTCAACGTGCTAGGCTTTGGTTGATGATCATATGCGAAAACACTCAGTCGCCACGTGGATTAATGAGTGGTTTGTTATCATTACCAATGCATTGAAGTTTCCAAACGAAACACCAGAGTCTTTGGCGCCCATTGCGATCTGAATCAGAAGCGGTTCTAAACACTTTCTGCAAGAACACGCAGTTGCAATGATTGTTTTCAGCCTGAATTCCGTTTGGCGTCAACGCATAATAATATTTAAAAGTTTTCGTGGATCACTGAACCTAAAGAGTTTTGAAATTAGGTATATTACGAAATGGTAGGGAACTGTCTCACGTTGGCAGGTCAAATTGTCCAACCAAAAAGCGGAGTTCAATGCCGCCACCGACGGACGCAGACCACAAATTTCTACAGATTTTTTCCAGGAGATCCACTCAGCAAACATTATCTCCGCCCATGGGAAGCGGGACATTGTACAGGCAATTGTTCCAGCAGCGAAGCTTCACGAGTCCCAATGGATTGATTCAAAATGTTCCAAGACTACTCTAGATCGAATGCCATCTCAACCGTCTGTAGTTTGCAAGACTTCAAGCCAATACCTTCTTCAATTTTCCAATACGTATTTTAATTGTATGCAGGACAACGTCTGCCGAGTCAGCTAGTAATATATAAATATTTCATGGGAATGGGAGGGACCATCAAGGCACCTGATTGAAGCACTATGGATGGGGGAAGTGGGAATGCCAACTCCCCATTGCTAACAATTTGTGAATAGAGGTCGGGCTCTTCTCCCCGCCCATTGGGGAATCATCATGTTAGATGGCTTGCTCTTTTGACCAATTGTTGTTTGACCAATCTTGTTGTTGGAAGGAGATTTTTTATATCCCTGTGGAATAGTAAAAGTGATGATGCGTACCGATCCACCCAACCCCTTTTTGGCCCTTCAAACAATGGCATGATTAGGATAATCAGTGGTTATTAAAGCTTTATCAAATTTAATATAGAGGAGAGCCCATTGATGTTGTACTTAGTTTCCGTGCTACAATGGGTTGTAGTACATATCATACATCATCACACTATCAGATTATTTAAATTTCATTTATCATTTTAATGAATTATGCATTTCAAAATGTTAAATAAACTTCAGTCAGGTACGTTTTCTCGGAAAAAGTTCAATTAGAACGATTTCAATACATCAATATAAAACAGGAAAGAACACTGAACAGTCTAAACAGTCTAAGGAACCGAATACCCTGTATAATCGCATCGATCATAATCCGACTGATATTTCAATCAACTACTGAGGGGCGACCCCGGCGTAGTGGTCAACATCTATACCTCTCACGCCAAAGTCACGAGCTCGAATCTCACCCCCGGACAAGTTACGAAAATACCCAAAAGGTATTTGAGTGACTACGACGGGAGATGAACCAGCCAAGGGCTGAAAATCTCGATAATAAAGGAATAAAAAATAAAAAATCAACTGCTGAACGGTGGTATTAGAAACTAGCAATGCGTTTTACAGCTTCATTCTGATAAATTTATGTGTAATTTATAGGATGGTAGTCGCTTTTTCCATTTTTCAATCGCCACGACAGTTGCATTGATTGGTTATTTGAGCAAATGGTAGCAACGCAAACTGAAACCAGCATGCACGTGTCTTGTTTTGAGTGAGATTTGTTTTTTCTAGCCAGCCGTTTCAAAACGTTTTCAAGGCTGTGGAACCGTTTGAAGTTAGAATGTTACTTACTGGCTGAGCGGCATCAAAAAAATTAGATTTTTGACTTATAATTGAACTTAAAGATATGATTGTGCTTTTGGACTTTATAACTTGGAGTTTTGAGATAATCATATTCTCCGAAATCATTCAAAATGCTGATTGTGATGTGTTCAAAGCAGAATGTTTAGGGCTACGGCTTTGCCTATATGCCTGTATATAGCCTGAATATATATTGAGGTATGCTCTGTATATAGCAAAGCTATCATATATGAGCTATTTTCATCGAAAAGTGTTAAGTCAATAAAAACTTCCATACTTTTAAACGACTTTTTCATACTGGAATATGAAGTCACGAAAGTATGAAATGAATCAGAAAAGATAAACTATAAAAAAAGATCAGTCAATCCAGCCTTCGCTATTGAAATCGTTTGTCGAAACTTTGCTTTCTTTTCCTGAACCTTCTTTCGCCAAATATAAGGAAAATTATATGAATTCCAATTCCATTTATATAGTCATAATAGGAACAGTGGAAATTTTTACCATGAATGATAAAAAAGAGGTAAGAAACAAATGTACATACTCTAAAGACTCGTACTGACGATATTTGGACACACAAAATAGAAGTCACCGCAAATTTTCCTTCAGCCCGATTCTTTTTCAAACTTTCTGGAAGTAGAAAATCACAGATTTAAGACTTGTTTCATAGATAAAAAGAACCACAACTTCATGTAGTGAAGCACCATACTGCAAAAAATGAGCGTCGAAGGTTAACGTTGATTTCAAAGCCAATAGGGCCCAAAATGGGTTCGTTCTGCACCAAGAAATTAAATGAGCAATTGACATCATTATTTATTGAATCTTCCAACTCAAATGCCCGCACCTTTGCCTTTCGACCTTTTATCAAATTCTTGGCAATGATAGGACCGACTTGCTTACTTACTTTTAACCACATGCATTCTTTATAGTTCAAGCTCATTTTCGACGCCTGGAGTCAACGGAGCTTGCCTTCAAGATTAACCAAAATTTTTCACAATTGTTTTGGAGTGCTTATGGTTGACTGCCTCGGCACAAAAATACATTATTATCTTTGTACCAGTCTACATTTGGGTCAGCATAGAGGCAAGAGATACAAACCGGCCAAACAGGTGGTCGGGCCAGTCGCGGAGATTCTGCAGGCAAAAGTCGTTTTTGGAGGCATTCGTCCTTGTAGATTTTGTCCGCTGACAGTGATGAAGGGCTGACTCATTTTGCCACATCCGCAGATCGGGCGTCAGACAAGGATACACTCACTCCGGAACGGCCAACTTAGAGGTATGACGGAAAATCTTGTCATGTATTTGGTTTGTGTCGGCTGGCTGGTGGTCTCGTCGTCCATCACAATGCAGAGTTCCGCTGTGAACACCTCTGCGCAGTTTTCGTACCAGAGTGTTGGCCACTAAGTTCTGTTTATCGCTCCGGTTCGGTGCCTTTTGACCTTGTACATAATCCAGAACGTTTCCTCATTGTTTTCGCACAAAACAAACTAAACTTTCAGTTTTTTCGCAAACATCCAGACGAAAATGTTGGGATAACGCTTAAATTGGTTCAACAATTACCGCAGCCTTCCGGATTTGATGTGCCACGTTTTTTGCCATACCATTTTTTCCTGTTTGTTGTCTTACGGTCCGGAACACGGAACGCAGCGAGATACGGTTGAATGTGCGATTCCGAGCTGTTTTCCGATCCACTGATATGTTACTGGTTTTTGAAGCGAGGCCCAAAATTTATGGCGCACTGCTCTTCATCAGCCATCGCTGAAATCACTCTGACTGATTTTTTGCGGTAAACTCATTACACAATTGACACAATACGTTTGAAATACATTCAGTTAAAAATTCAAAAAATTCTACCAACACGCTAAAAGTATAAACAATTGCGTGTGTCCGGAATTTCATCGAATACAGCTCCTTAATTGTTATGTTTTCTATTCTCCATGCGTGGAGTAACGACGCGACGGCAATGGCATGCCTGCTCCTCACCACGAGGCACCAAGAATGACAGTAATGCTAAGCAGAACAGCATAAGAAGAGGAAGTGTTGAAAGTTCCGTCAGTGTACGGTAGACTAAAACATCAACAATGAACGAAAATGAGCGCCAGCGGGCATGGGTAAAGTAGCATTCTCGAACCAAGGATTACCGCATTGCTAGGCATCCCAATACGGTAGGGCGCGACATTGGCGTGCCGTTCAACAGGCCAACGCACAGTGCCCGGTAGAACGCCAGAGAAGAAAGCTGAATCAGAAACTGGTGCCGGAGACCAGCGCAGCTGACGATAAAAAAGATGACTGTTACTTGATAGAGAACCCAGCCTCTTCACCAAGAGTTTTTATAGCTGGAGCGGTTCCTTCAGTCCTATTTTGTTTTAAAAAACGGTTTGACTTTGACCAACCAGGCACCGCGGATTCCAAAATCATGACAATGAAACAAACGATTGCCAGCCAAATAACGACTGCAGGTGCCGGTACAGACGATGCCGATTAAAGTCATCAGGGTACAGACGACGAAACTACGTCAAGGCAGATTTCAAACATTTCCTGACAGGAATTTTATACGGCAACCGGATGGACAGGTAGACATTTTCACAATAATAAACTGTCAAAGTTCGCGGAAAAAAATATCTGGTGGCAGCCACCAGAAGGTAAATGAAGATAAATGGTTTACATTGGTGACCGGAACTGCTAACGAGGTGAAATTTTATCTGAGCTATGCCTACAAAACGTCCACCGCTTTCTTCTGAAGCGACACAATTGTTCCGTTCTATTTTTGCCGGATTTGGCATTTGTCATTAAGCGGAAAAAAAATACAGGTATGCTGGTGAACAACGGTCAAGTACCATGGGCAAGAACCCTCCCAACACGACAGGTGCCGTCAACTGAACAATATTGGGCACACAATAAGGAACCCAGACTCAAAAGCTGGCAGAAACGAGAGAACAGTTCAAGGCAAACTGGCGTTCTGAAGCGAATAAAGTGGACGGAGACTTTATAAAAACTTATGGCAAGCGTTATACGAAAGACCAGGCAATTCCTTTCGGCAAAAAAGGCAGCATGGCTGAATATTCTCCTGTATTCTGTATTAACTGAAATTGAAAAAGAAAAAAGAATTTGTCTTATTAATAAAACTTGACTCACACGCCACACACAGCACTGTTCAACCAAATTTTGATCGGAATACCCTTGAATAGGATATATCGATGTCGTTTGCAATCAGTTTGAACCATTCTAACCCAGTTGGAACCTATCACTAACTT